>QANW01001271.1:551282-777517 GCA_003254865.1 Dryas drummondii | reverse complement strand
GTGGCACGGTATGACACTGAACCATATGATGGAGGCCAAAGTTATCAGCCAATTCTTTTAGAGCAACGGCTTTCCCGGGTTAGGTTGATACGGTCAACAACACTCCACCAGCAACTGAAGAATGATTTGGTCCAGCACCTTTGGACGCGAGAAGGAAGTCGTGGCCAAGCACGACGCCAACGCCGGCGATGAACGCCGAAATGTTGAAGATGTCTACAATACCATTGTGTGTTTGTTTGTGTTTGTTTTTGTGGCTGTCGTTTTGTGTTTGTTTGTGTTTGTTTTTTGTTTTATTCGTTTATGTTTATTTGTGTTTGTCTTAAATTTTCTTGTTTTATGTTGGTGAAATGAAATAAAGGTATTGGTGGAGACAAAATATAGAATTTATATTTTAGGTAATAAAATTATAAATCCAAATATAGTCAATATTGACCTTATATTAAATATCTCTTTAAAATAAAACTAATGGTATAATTTTTATAAATATTTAAGCTATAAATTATAACTTAACTATAACTTAATCTAATTTAGGCTTAATTTAATTATATACAATTACATTACTCTCAGCTGTTACTCTCAGCACCACTGTAGCTTCAGCTCTTACTCTCAGCACCACTGTAGCTTCAGCACATATCACTCTCACTCTCAGGACAGAAAATAACTTTTCAGGCTCACTCTCACTCTCACCACTGTGGATGGCCTAACAAAATCCAAATAGCAAAAATATATATTTGCAATATTTCAATTTTTTTATAAATAGGAAAACACACAGAAAGACGTCAGGGTTGGGTCTGCAGTCAATAGGAAAAGAGCCACCGAAATGATGGAGGAAGAAGGTGGGTTTAGATCGGGTTTGGGTAAGGGGCCTGAAAAAAAAAGATCGGATTGGGGTTGGGGGCAGATGGGTACTTTAATTTTCTTTATAAATAAATAAATAAATAAAAATACTTTTTAATTAATTAATTACAGTTAACAATTTTTTAATGGGGTGGTGAGCAAATTTGCTCTTCAGTTTTTTCATCACCCCAGCACATTCAAGAAAACCTGTTATAAATATTTAGAAATGCTCTTAAATAAAGGAGATAATAGTCTTAACATACCACACAATTCATTACATAACCAACTATATGGGGTATCAAAATTAAAACATGGGGCGTTCTCAATAAACCAGAAAACTGAAAGTCAGGAAAGGAAACTAACAAGAAAATAAAATGACAAAATCAAAACAAGATCTAAGCCCGCTAAAATGTATTGGAGTTTGGAGTTCTCAATACATTGGCGTCTACTTCATTCCTCCTCATCTTCATCGCCATCGCCACCAGCTGCCTTCTTAGCAGCTGCCTTCTGGTTCCTTCTCTTCACCCTTCCAGGGCGACCACCTCCAAGGGGACTTGTGAGGGAGAAATCAATGTGCTTCTGGGAATCAACCCTCACCATGAAAGACGGGATGTTGACCACCTGCCTCCCAACCCTGATAAGGAAAATTAGTGAATAAAACAATAAACACTATCAGCATCAACAATAAGCGCACTATCAGCTTCAAGAATAAACACACTATCAGCTTCAATATTAAACACACTATCAGCATCGACAATAATCTTATTACATAACATGCAAGGATTGTCATGAGCTTTTCTGCAATAAACTTATTACACATCTCTCTAAAACACTGCACCATGTAGCAGATACATGTCACAACTGCAGAAATATGGCACATCCCACCCACCACAGAAAGTAAATAAATAACAAATAAAAATATCCTAGCATGCCTCATTCAGAAGTGAATGAGACATGCTACCAATAAGTAACTGTACCTGATTAGGACATTGCAAGCATTAAAGCACAATTAACAATCAACAACATTGCACAAGTTAAGAGCTGCTAACAATTGATAAATTGATAAAGAATGAAAACAAAGACCACATAATAAGAAACTATGAGAATGAACAAGGATTATACCTGATGTGCCTTTGCCTAATGAGCACCCTGGCGTGATGAATGGACTTGGCCATACCAGTTTTGAACACAAGGGTTTGAAGCCGACGCTCAAGGAAATTCTCCACAGTCAATGCCAAGACATAATCAAGCTTGTTCTGGCTCTCATCCAGAAGCCCATACCTGTTCATTCTGCGCAGAAGAGCCTCACCTTCAAAAATTCGTCGTGGATTTTTCTCATCAAGAGTGAGAAGTTCCCTCGCAGCGTTACGGATGCGGCTCAGTGCATACTGAACTCTCCACAACTCACGCTTGCACCGAAGCCCATATTCTCCTACGAGCTTCAGTTCAGCATCCAAACGTTCCTTCTCATAAGGTCGACGTGGTTTCTTGAAAGTTTTCCCATCTGATACAACCCATTATATGCATCAAATTTTTTGATAAAAGTCATTCATTTCTATATAATAATGACAAGAACAAAAATCTTAATTTGAAACTTAATTTTTCATACTCAACCATCTACAAATTTTCGGATTATAAGAAACAGACTAAAATGGATAACAACTATAACAGATTATTAAAGCAGATTCCATTCATAACTCATTTCCATTAGTAAATTTAATACACACTTTAATCACCCACCTAAGAATTTTATACTAAACACTGTGATTTCTGACTTTTTTCCCTTTCCAAAAGACAAAAGCTATAGAAGCAAAATAGTTGACAACAAAATTGGGAATACTAAATTCGTGAAACTATAAAAGCTTGACTTAGATACAACAAAAATGAGACCAACATTATTTATTTTAGAGGGTCAGTACAATACCAAAAACTCAATCAAATTGATTGAAAATATAACAACAAAAAATTTGAGCAAATAAACAAAATAAGAGTTTAATACTCTTTTTAAGACAAAGGGAACACAGATCCCTGGAGCATTTTCAGGGGATGTTTAGTTTACTAATAATAAAATGGTGAAATCAGAAGGTAGAGACCAACAACGTTTCCGATTGGAATAGTAAAACGAAGCAATTTCAAAACCCTAATCGAACGATTTCAAACACATTTTAACAGCTCACTCAAAACCCTAATTGTTCTACACATATAAGATACACAGAGAGAGAGAGAGAGGGCTTACAGTTGCGGTAGAAGCTAACGTGCACCATGGCTCGGTCAGCCTTGGGTCAGATCCAGGCAAGGGTTTGAAAGCTGCCGAGTTGTGAGGTGAGAGAGTGAAACGAAGTAGACAACGTTTTGCTATATATGCGAAGTTTCAAACCCTAAAACGGCTAAACCCTAGTCACAGGATGAGCGTAATGACCGGTTTACCCCTCGGTTGTCCAGGTCTACGACTGGGCTGGGCTGCGTAGAAAGCCCATGCCTTTGATTGGATTCGGCCCATTTGGGCGCCTCTACCCCTTCTGGACTTTTGGTCCAACTAAATCAAGTAATGTCCACCCCCTTAAACAAGTTTTAATCTTTATAACAAGATAAATTAATTTAATGTATGCTAGTGAAAAATTTAATGAAAGATTGGATTTCTTTTGGTCCTAATGAACGTTTGGATTCGAATCCTTAAATTTTTTTTGGGCTCAAGGTATTTAAAATTTTATTTTGTATATTTGTTTGGGTACAAATTTTATTTTGTTTATTAAAATTAAATAACTTATTTTTCTTGCAGCATTTTTGTTTTTCGTATTTGTTTTTATTGAATGGTGATGTGAGCTTATTGAAACTACCTCTAGATTAAAAAAAATTATTGGGTATAACCGATATACTTCTTTTAACTTCCAAGGATGAAACTATTTGTATATAGCATGTGACCGGGGTTATAGGTAGGGGTGGACATAACCCAATGCAACCCAACCAAAATGGGTTGGTTTTGTTCAGTTTCTAACACCCAATTTAGAGAGGTTGGCTCATAACCTGACCAGCCCGACCTCAAATGAGTTGGTTAGCAGATTGAGGTTCCAAATAATTGATCAAACCCGACCTAAAAAAAAATTAAATTAAATTAAATATTCACATGTCTAGTTTCTTATCTCACCTTATTTAGAATGGTCAAAGGCTCAAACCAATGAGAACTCATTTCACATTCTCTAGTTTCATGGCCTATGTTCTTTAATATCATAATAAGTTAATATTAATATTTCACATGACTTTATTCTTTAATATATTAATATTAATGTTTCACATATATGGTTTTCTTGTTTTACATATGATTGTAATTGTTTCACTGTAAAAAGCAGACATGCACTGAATTGGGTTCATGTGTAGAAAATAGAGACATTAATTTTATAACTTAAAGAGAGTTTCATTAATTTCTAATTTGGGCCTAAATTTTAATTGTATTTTGAGATATGTCCAAACCGATCAAACCAACCAACCCAACTCGACTTTAATTGGTTTGGTTTGGTTTGAAAAATCACCAACCCGAATGCATTGGTTTGATCTACAGTTTGGGGGCTAAATCGAACCAAACTGACTCGTGTCCACCCCTAATTATAGGTAAATTATAAATTTTAGCTTTATACCCTTTATTTTTCTTGTAAAGTAACAAACTATAAAATTAGTATGATAAAAGTAAATAAATTAGTGTGAGAAAGATTGAACAAAAGTGATGCAACATAGGGTTATAAAGTAAGTTATGGGGATTAGTTAAAGTGGTGAGGGTGGTTAGGGTAATGAGTTATGATGATGAGAGGGGATTTGTTCCCTCAAATAAAATGATAAGAATAACATTTTAGGGATTCTAAATTTGTATATCAAATTATATATCAATATTTTACTTGTCGTAATTTATGAGTTTTAAGATTTGATTAGAGTTCAATTTTTCTCCCAAAATAGAAGAAAAAAAGATAACTTGGCATCCTATTAACAAAATTTCCTATAAAAAAAGAACACCAATAAGGAATCATTTAGATTATTACGGGACAATGTATCGATTATGTAAAATAATTTTTCCAAAAGGAGGTTGGGGTGGTATTTGTCTCAATGCTTTCAAATCAACAAGAGTTAAAGAAAAGAAAAAAGTGTATTATGGATAAATAATAATGAAAGGACTTAGAAGAGCGATTTATTAATTTTAGGTAAAATGACACTTTTGGTCTTTATACTTTTACAAAATTTTTATTTTAGTTATGTATTTTTATTTTTGGTGATTTTATCAAATATTTTTTATATGATAGCAATTAAGTATAAATAGTTAACATCATTTAAATTTTTGGAGGAATATCTGATATGGAAGCATGTGCGAACACATGAGTAACACTTCAAATATTTTACTCTACTTAGATGTCTATTTAAGTCATTTTTCGTTATTCAACATATTTAATTTGACGTTAAAACTTATTATTTTTTTTTATTAATTACGTATAAGAGCAGGTATAAGCTTATATAGGTATTCATATAAAGTAAGATGTCTAAAATGTCATTCAGCAATGCACTTCGAATTTTTTATTATCAACTTAAACAAGATTAATGATTTGGACTTAATTATTTTTGTATTGAAAATATATTATTGGAATTGTAAAATTAAAAGAATATGACTAAAGTGGAAATTTAGTGTCATTTGGCCTTAATATTATTTAAAGAATTAAAATACAGGCGTGGACGTTTCTCTCTCTCTCTCTATCCTCGTCTCCGCCATCATCATCCTCAATTTCTCCTTTATCTACCCGCTATTTCACTCCCCTCTGCAATCCAAAACCCTAATTTCTTCAATTTCTTCAGCTCAAAACCCCTTAAAACTCCAAAACCGCTTTCTCATGCTCTTGTTTCGTTGCTCGTCTGCTCAATTCGGGTCAACAGCTAGGGTTTTCTTGACGAACCCAAATCATCCAATCTCAATCGGGTTTTAGGGTGGTTCGATTCAAACTAAGGATTGGATTTAAGGCTCGTGGTAAGTGAAATTTGAGGAGATGAGTGCTCAGAAGAAGAGAAACTTCCAAATTGAGGCTTTCAAGCACCGGGTCGTGGTTGATCCGAAATACGCAGAGAAGACATGGAAGATCCTGGAGCACGCGATTCACGAAATTTATAATCACAACGCAAGCGGGCTTAGCTTCGAAGAGCTTTATAGGTTTGCTACTCTTAGCTTACATGTAACACAAAAACACACGCACATATGTATATTCTATTATTGGGTATTGAAAGTTTTATACTAATTTGGAGGTCACTTTCTTTTTGGGTGTCTTGGAAATGTGTGGATAACCTTATTTCTGAGCATTATTAGGCTTTAATGGGTCTGCCCCAGTTACAGTTTGTAGTCTGATTCTCTGACTGTCGGACTATTTTGGATTTTTTGTTATGCATGTTTGCTTTTTCACCTTTGTGATTTTCCATTATCCATCTGGTGGATTATATGCTGATTTAGGTCTAACTGATGTCTGATGGTCTTTTTCATCCCTTTGTTAACTTTAAATTTGTTGCCTATTGCCCATTAGTAGGTGAGAGGGTAGTGTGGGCGCTTATAGTTGGAAAGTGCATGATTCTAGGCTATCTAAAGAGTTGGAATATCTTAGAGAGTGTAGGCATAGACGATCGGGATTGCAGTTGATTGCTATGGTACTAGGAGATCTTTGTATCATCTCGAGGCCGCATCCTTTCTATTTTGTCCATATCTGTTATGCTCTAGACTTTGGGTTATTCATGCTTGAGAATGTTGCTATTGTCTCATCTATTTCCTTCCATTGCGTTGATTGTTATCTCTCACCCATTTTTCTTTCTGAACTTTCATCTTATTCCCTTTCTTCACTTGGGTGAGTTTCCTGTCATTTTTCTGTTTATCTGTTCTTGTTGTAGTTATACAAGGTTTTTCATTTTCATAATTTTGGAATGGTCCTGACCCATATGTTGGTCAGGGCAAATTTGGACCTTATTTTCTGCCCTTTTTGCAAGGCCTATAGATTTCATACCTTGACATGATTTCGAAATCTTGAGAGAGCTTTGCAGAGTAAGAGTGTTACTTATTGAAGAGGGAGGATTCTCTCTCTCTCTCTCTCTCTCTCTCTCTCTCTCTCTCTCTCTCTCTCTCTCTCTCTTTCTCACCCACTTACTAACAAACACATAATATATATTTTCCTTTTCCACAATCTCTCAGTGAGCTTCTACTTATTTTGGATATAGTAACCATGTGGGGTGAGTGGGAAACTAGAGCAGATGAATTTTAAAAAATGAGCATATTTGAGAAAGAAAAAACAAACAAAGATTATTTATAAGTTTGTGCAACTCATGGGCGACCTAATAGCCTGACCACTCGTCCCAAATGGTAGGTGCCCTTATACTTTGAGGCTTAATTGTCAAAATTCTCATGTTTGATATTAGAGCCAATGATTTAACTAAGAAAAAGTTTTACCTTGTGTGTCTTGTCCAATGGGTTATGAGTTATATTACTATCTAAATTTTAGCCATTTATCTGATGTCTTTCTATTCTGTGTTCATACTAACAAAATCTTGTGATTATAGTTTTAAATCTTTGGAGTTCATAGCTGACTGTCGTAATCAAGTCAGCTTGTTTGCAAGGGAGAATGTGCTTGGAATTCATTTTCAACAATTTATTATATCTAATTGTTGCAAGTTAACTTGCAAGTGCTTTGGGTCTTGCTTTATAATTACTGTTTCTTTCACATCTTGAAACATTAGTCTTCTGATGTTTAAGCATCTGTCATGCATTCAGGAATGCTTACAACATGGTGCTGCACAAATTTGGAGAGAAACTCTACTCTGGTCTGGTGAAAACCATGACTTATCATTTAAAAGAAATATCTCAATTGATTGAAATTACTCAGGGAGAGTTGTTTTTGGAAGAGCTGAACAGGAAATGGGGGGATCATAACAAGGCATTGCAGATGATTCGAGACATATTGATGTACATGGATAGGACTTTTATTCCAAGCACCCACAAAACCCCTGTTCATGAGCTTGGGTTGAACCTGTGGAGGGATGTTGTCATCCACTCTAGAAAAACCCAGTCTAGGCTTTTGGATACGCTTCTTGAGCTAGTGCATAGAGAAAGAAGTGGTGAAGTGATTAACAGAGGATTAATGAGGAATATCATAAAAATGTTAATGGACTTGGGCTCTTCTGTTTACCAAGAAGACTTTGAGAAGCATTTTCTTGAGGTTTCAGCTGATTTTTACCGCTGTGAGTCTCAAGAGTTCATAGAGTCATGTGATTGTGGGAACTATTTAAAGAAGGCTGAGAGACGCCTAAATGAAGAAATGGAGAGAGTGTCCCATTATTTGGATACTAGAAGTGAAGCTAAGATAACTAATGTGGTGGAAAAGGAGATGATTGAAAATCACATGAACAGACTAGTTCATATGGAGAGCTCAGGTTTAGTTAATATGCTTGTGGATGACAAATATGAGGACTTGGGAAGAATGTATACCTTATTTCGCAGGGTGCAGAATGGACTTGTATTAGTAAGAGATGTCATGACTTCTTACATCAGAGATACTGGTAAGCAGCTAGTTACTGACCCAGAAAGGTTAAGGGATCCTGTAGACTTTGTACAACGTCTCCTGGATTTGAAGGATAAATATGACAAAATTATAAGTTCGGCATTTAACAATGACAAAACATTCCAGAATGCTTTAAATTCCTCTTTTGAATACTTCATTAATTTGAATGCCCGGTCCCCTGAATTTATTTCTCTGTTTGTGGATGACAATCTTCGGAAAGGGCTAAGGGGGGTTAGTGAGGAGGATGTAGAGGTTGTACTGGACAAGGTCATGATGCTTTTCCGTTATCTTCAAGAGAAAGATGTGTTTGAAAAGTATTACAAGCAACACTTGGCAAAGAGGCTTCTTTCTGGGAAAACTGTTTCTGATGATGCAGAAAGAAGTCTGATTGTTAAGCTCAAAACAGAGTGTGGATATCAATTTACTTCTAAATTGGAGGGTATGTTCACTGATATGAAGACCTCTCATGATACAATGCAGGGTTTCTACTCAACAGTTGGTCCTCAGTTAGGTGATAGCCCAACGCTAGCAGTCCAGGTCCTCACGACAGGTTCATGGCCTACTCAGCCAAGTGCCACATGCAACCTTCCAGCAGAAATTTTGTGGGTATGTGAGAAGTTTAAGAGTTATTATCTTGGCACCCATACTGGGCGTAGATTGTCCTGGCAAACGAATATGGGCACTGCTGATTTGAAAATGAATTTTGGAAAGGGCCAGAAGCATGAGCTTAATGTTTCCACGTACCAGATGTGTGTGCTGATGCTATTCAACAATGCTGACCGGTTGACCTATAAGGAAATTGAGCAGGCTACAGAGATACCAGCTTCTGACTTGAAGAGGTGCCTGCAGTCTCTGGCGTGTGTTAAGGGAAAGAATGTTCTTCGGAAGGAGCCTATGAGCAAGGACATAGCTGAGGATGATGCCTTCTTCTTTAATGACAAGTTCACAAGCAAGTTCTTCAAGGTAAAGATAGGTACTGTGGTTGCACAAAGGGAATCTGAACCAGAAACTCAAGAAACCCGGCAGAGAGTAGAGGAAGACAGGAAGCCCCAGATTGAGGCAGCAATTGTGAGGATCATGAAGTCAAGGAGGGTACTGGATCACAATAATATTGTTGCTGAGGTCACGAAACAGCTGCAAGCGCGATTCTTGCCCAACCCTGTTGTAATAAAGAAAAGAATCGAGTCCCTCATTGAGCGGGAGTTCTTGGAGAGGGATAAAACAGATAGAAAATTGTACAGGTACCTTGCTTGAAGAAACACTATGGTTGGTTTATTTTATCATGGCATTTGGCACAAGCATGTACGATTTATCCTACATTTGGCTAGTTGGAATATTGTTCTTGAATCGTAACAGGCTTTGGGTGGGTTCCAATGGAGTTCAATTAATGCCTCTTTGTTGCTCAAGTCTTTTCTCTCTTTTATTAAACTTTTCAGAGTGGGATGACTGAAATGTATTGGAAGGAATCAATCTACCTCGTACGTATGTCTAATTTTGATACCCAGTATTTAAACCCCAATGACAATGCAGGGTTTATAAAACTTAATTGTCAGGACTTCGTTTCACAAACGTTGTGGCCTACATGGGCTTGGTTTTTACTTTTAAGCTTGGCTCGTGAAGCTTTGAAGTTTATAGAATAGAATTACTTGGAAACTAGTTGAAGTATTTGGCTGGGTTACGCCTGGGTCAGGTCGCATGGTCATGTGTTTTTTCAGTTTTCTTGAATTCTTGACTGGGTGAGGTCGCATTCTTGGTTTTTTTACTTAAATTTTTTTTTTAAAATTTATTTATAAGTAAATGGGAACTTTCAAAATAGGGGAATAGTGAATAATATATCAATGTAATTAGACTGGAATTCTCGATTATCATGATAATCAGCTGCCAAACTTTTATCTTCCTAATTGCAATTTTATTTTATTAAATCTTTCTTTGATTAATTGACAAAGTATGAAGGATCCCAGCAAACATTCAGTGCACAGCTCAACACTAGCTGAAGCTAGAAGCCAACTAAAACGACATAGAGACCAGCATTGACTAAAAGACTACAAAATACAGAAAATTGAAAACTCTGAAGATCACCAGTATAAACAAAAACAATACATACACCAACCGCATCAGAGCCTTTTTTTTTTTTTGGCCACCACATCAGAGCCTTTAGATCAAAACACTTCATGGAAACCCAAAATTGGGTATAGTTTTCTGTGATCTTGTCGGGTTAATCCATGTTCAAATATGTTGTTATCTGTACTTGGAGTTCAGATGTAGTATGAGGAGTTTTTTTTTTTGGCAATTAGTTGTAGCAGAAACAGTTTCTTTCCTCTGATAAAATGAATATTATTGCAATTATTCTCTGTTGGCAAATGGTAATTTCACCAACAAATTCTTTATTTTTCTTTTCATGGATCATAAATATTCATTCCAAGAAAAAGAAACTGATTCAGCTAAAGAACAATTTAAGAAAAATACTGCACAAACTGAAAAAAAGATTAGAAGCCTCGTACAACAGTTGAACACCAACTATTTACAAATAACGGATTTGAAGCTTTTTTGGGAGTGAACTCTAGAAGGTGGAGATGAGATGTTGGAGGAAACCAAACAAATTGCGTGATAATTTTTATGTCAATTTGTTTGGTGCCCTCCAACCCTCATATACAACTTTTAAATGAAGAAATAACGTTGATTTCATGATTAAATGCCGGAATGAGATGGTGGAGGGAATCAAACAAATTGTGTAATCATTCTGATGCCAATTTGTTTGGTTACCTCCAACCTCACATACGGCTTTTAAATGGAGATATAACATTGACTTCGGGTTTAAATGTCGGAGATAAAATATTGGAGGAAACTAAACAAATTATGAAGTTACCATTGAGAGATTAATTTGTTTAGTTACCTCCAATTCTCATTTACGGCTTTTAAAACAGTAATGAAGGATTTAGAATTTAGAGATCGAAGATGAGATATTGGAGAAAACTAAACAAATTGGACACTTCTTATTGAGATTAATTTGTTTAGTCCCCTCTAATTCTCATCTACAACCTCTTCATTTTGAGTGAGTGCAGGGTCTGAAGAGCAACCATGTATTTATAACAAAGCATGGTCGGATTTCAGTCTGACACAATAAACATGTTTCATTCATGCATTGCCTCAGGGAGCAAAATTTGCATGCCACCAACCAAACATGTACAGGCATACTGACAAAATGCAACCGACTCTGACAGACTCAAAAATGTACAAACCTGTGTTTATTAGTTTTGGGCCCCAAAAGCAAAACTTGAACTTCATGGCCCAACCCAATTTCTTATTGGGTCATTTGGGCTAAGACTGGCCCAATTAGATTTGCATAGTTTCTCCAATCTGACGTTGCCCTAACTGCTGCTGGTTTTGAGTTTCCAACTTCTAAGTTGTAACCAACAACCAGGTTCAGGCTCTGAAGCTCGAACTTCTCAACCATGTCCTCGAAATGGCGTGCCATACAGCACCGCCATCGTTACACTTACAACACAGTCGTTTTCCCCACCTCCTGCACCGAGTCCTTAAACTCACTGCCACCACAAGTATCGCACTCAACATTCTTTTCATTACTGAAAGAACTAATCTCTCTAAATTCCACATATGCCCAACTGAGCCACACAAAGAGCCTCGGTTCGGCTTTCGGAGACTTACTCGCTAATGGGGACGAAGGTTTAGTCTCCCAAGCCGCACCCTTTTACTTGGAGCTTCTGTTTCTGGAAAATTCACTGCCTTTGCACAAAACCATCGTCTCTGTTTTGGCAAAAGCTCGTAACTTTCAGTCTCTGATTTGCCAATGCTTCCGTAAGCTTTGCAAAGACTATGGTGGTGGCAAAGGGAAGCGGTTCTGCGTGTCCCGCTCGGCGTTATCGGTACTGGGTATGCCTAAGTTGGGGTTTTTAGTTGATGTTGTCGAAGAATGCTCGATTTTGATTGCTTCGGATATTGTTGTTAGCTTGAGTGGTCTGCTTTCGGAGACTAAAGCGTGCGCTCGGCCTTCGCCAATCGTTTTGGAACAATGCCAAGAGGCTTTGTCTTGTTTGTATTATTTGCTTCAGCGTTTCCCTTCTCAATTCAAGGAATTTACTGGTTCTGGGAATGGTTTTGATGGTGGTCAGTTGAATGTTTTGGAGATGAGTATGACTGTCGTTTTAAGCATTTTGAAGTCGGTTGCTTTTTCGAGGGACTGTTTCGTGGCTGCTGGCGTGAGCTTTTGTGCAGCACTGCAAGTGTGTCTCAGTGTTGAAGAGCTCGGCTTGTTTATAATTGAAGGTATATTTGATCGAATTGATTGTAGTGGTTTGGATACTAATATTGCCAAAGTTCCTTATAGAGGGGATCTATACACTGAAATACGTAAATTATCTGACTTGAGTAGACTTTGCTTGATAAGAGGGATTCTTACAGCGGTTTCAAGGACAGTGCTTAACACCCCTTTTGATATGTCAAGGGGTAATTCGAATGGCTATGTGGGTCAAATAAATGGTGGCAGTTGTGTTAAGACTATACTCTATGATGGAATTTTGCCCGAGTTATGTAGCTACTGTGAGAACCCTACTGATAGCCATTTTAACTTTCATGCGTTAACTGTGTTGCAGATTTGTTTGCAACAGATAAAAACCTCAATGCTAGCTAATCTTACCATCCCATCCGAGCATTATGATCCAATACCTGTGGAAATGGGAGCCCGGATATTGAAAATTGTATGGAATAATTTGGAAGATCCTTTAAGTCAAACAGTCAAACAAGTTCATCTCATTTTTGATCTCTTCCTAGACATTCGATCCACCCTTCGTTGGTCAGAAGGTAGTGAGAGAATAAAGTCATTCTTGCAACATATTGCTTCAGATCTTCTTCGTCTGGGTCCTCGCTGCAAGGGGAGATATGTTCCTTTAATTTCACTAACCAAGAGATTGGGCGCAAAAACTATGTTGGATATGAGTCCTGACCTGCTGTTTGAGACTGTACATGCGTACATTGATGATGATGTGTGCTGTGCTGTCACTTCATTTTTGAAGTGTTTACTTGAGCACTTGCGTGACGAGTGTTGGAGCAGTGATGGTATTGAAGGTGGTTATGCACTTTACAGAGGGCATTGTTTGCCCCCGTTTTTATATGGACTTGCTTCTGGGGTTTCAAAGCTGCGCTCTAATTTGAACACTTATGCTCTGCCAATTTTACTAGAAGTGGACGAGGACAGTATATTTTCTATGCTTGCTTTTATTTCAGTTGGTCCAAGTAAGGGTGAAAATCAATTGTTATATCCTGAGCTCTGCCATGCAAACATGGAACTCAGAGTTGAACAGAAAGTGGCCATCTTAGTTTCACTGCTCAAGGTATCTCGTTTTCTTGCTTTGATTGAAGGGGACATTGATTGGTGCAACGATTCTGCAGTATGTCAGAAATTGGGTGGACTGGAAAAAGATTTCCCTGATCAATATGCTGTTGTTTGTATCAAGGGGATAAAGGTTGAAGTTGTTGTCGAGTGGCTAGTGCTGGCATTGACCCATGTTGATGAGTCATTACGTGTGGAAGCTGCAGAGTCTCTTTTCTTGAATGCCAAGACAGCTAGTTTGCCTTCCCATTTAGAACTTATGTTGTTAAAGGAAGCAGTGCCATTGAACATGAGGTGTCCCTCTACAGGTTTCCAAATGAAGTGGAGTAGCTTGTTTAGAAAGTTTTTTTCTCGGGTTCGAACAGCCCTGGAGAGACAATTCAAGCAGGGAAGCTGGCAACCTCTTGAGAATAACAACAATGAAAAGTGTCTGTCAAATGGAAGTGAGCATACTGAAGCTAACAGAGCAAGTGATCTTTTTCATTTCATGAGGTGGTTAAGTTCATTTCTATTTTTCTCTTGCTATCCTTCTGCCCCTTATAAGAGAAAAATAATGGCCATGGAGCTCATTCTAATAATGCTTAATGTTTGGTCTATCGTGCCTGCTACTCAAGAAAAATATGGTTCTTTTTCTATTGAATGCCGTCTCTATCCTTATAATAAAGGAATCACTTTACCTGATTCAACTTTGTTGTTAGTTGGATCTATAATTGATAGTTGGGACAGGCTGAGAGAGAGTTCTTTTCGCATATTGTTACATTTTCCAACCCCACTTCCTGGAATTTCAGATGAAGATATGGTCCAGAATGTGATTTTATGGGCTCAGAAATTAGTTTGCAGTCCACGTGTGAGAGAAAGTGATGCTGGAGCTCTGACTTTAAGGCTAATTTTCAGGAAGTATGTCTTACAGCTAGGATGGACAGTCAGAACTTCAGTTAATGTAGCGTGTCTTTGTTCAGAGTCTGGATTGGAAAACGGAGATCATCAGACCTATAATTCTAGACACCCTGTAATGGAATATTTAAGATCATTGATTGATTGGTTGGATGTTTCCGTAGTGGAAGGGGAGAGGGATCTTTCTGAAGCATGCAAGAACAGCTTTGTTCATGGGGTATTACTCACACTACGATATGCTTTTGAGGAATTGGACTTCAACTCTGATTTAGGACTGTCTAGTATCTCAGAGATGAGACATTCATTAGAGAAGCTCATGGAGCTCGTGATGCGAATAACTTCTATGGCACTTTGTGTGGTCTCTGCAGATGCTTGGTATCTTCCTGAGGACATGGATGGGATGGTTGATGATGATGATTCTTTCTTATTGGAGGTTCCAGATGAGGTGGAGGTGAAAACATCTCTGCTGGAGCATGAAGATAGGAACCCCAAACTTGTACAGAATAACAGGCAATCCGAACAGAATGTAATGGTTGGTTGCTGGCTTGCAATGAAAGAGGTATTTGAATTGTTGTCTGCTTGTAGTTTTTCATTGGAATGCATTTGTAGTTGAAGGTATATAATTAAACCATCAAATACCTAGGATATATGAAACTGTAGTATGTAGTTGTACTGTCAAGGACAGGTTTGGCAAATTTCGTACATCAATGAGGACCATGTATTTAATGGTTAATTATGCCTTAATTTTCAGGTAAGTCTTCTTTTGGGAACTATCATAAGAAAGATTCCTTTACCAAGTAGTCCTTGCTCAGAATCATTTGATTCAGAAGGCACCTCTTGTGCTTCTGATGTTTCAATTATGATGGTTTCGGATGCAATGCTTGATTTGAAACAACTTGAAACAATTGGGAATCACTTCTTGGAAGTCCTTCTGAAGATGAAGCATAATGGGGCAATTGATAAAACAAGGGCTGGATTTACAGCTCTTTGCAACCGTTTACTTTGTTCAAATGATCCTCGGTATGTTTCTGTTTCATTCTAACTTTTTTCCAGTTGGTACATTCTAATATTATATACTATTTTATTATGTTGTCTTCAAGAAAGCTACTTTAGTATAAGATTTCCATGTATATCATGACTTTTATTCATTGAATTATGTCATCACCATTCAGAAGATTGCTTGTCACAAAAGATATGAGACAAAAGAAATAATGCAGCCCCATAGTTTATGTATGCTCCTAAGGAGTAATTGAAAGCTGAGTATCTAAATGTTGAACTAAAATTTAATGAGGCGTGCAATGGCCATAAAAGAAGAGGAATAATCAAAGTCAACTAGGTTAAATTAGTAAATACTATTTAGTTAGCAATATATTTTGGTACAAAATCAGCATATTACAAAATTGACCTGTCTAAGACTTACGAAATGACTGGGAACTGCCATAGACCAGTGAAAACCAAGGGTTGGCTGAAAAGCTTGCTAGCATGGATATGAGTGCGACATTACATGAACTTCTAAAAAAGAAAGAATAGAAAAGAAAAGAAAAGGCAACACTATATGCATATGCTGACGCACAAAACTTCTGAATTTTTTTTGATAAAGTACAGCATGGATTACGTAGTTCATGATAGATGCAATCATAGTTCATAATATATCCCAGAAACCCTTCCTGTTTTTTACATTACAAATTATAAAACACTTCAAAAGTGACTATATTCTTTTGGATGTGGTACTTTAGTTTTAATTGATGGGGTAAATTTTCAATTCTTATAAGACCAACTAGGTGCTGTTAATTTCTTCCTGTCTATAAGAAACTACTGTTGTATATGCCTGATGTTAACTCTTTCAACTGCATTCTGGAGATTGTTTCTTATGATGAGTCCATTTTCTAAGATGGTTTTGCCTATTCAGACTTTGTAAGTTAACAGAATCCTGGATGGAGCAACTTATGGAAAGAACTGTGGCCAAGGGTCAAATAGTGGATGACTTGTTAAGGAGAAGTGCTGGTATTCCTGCTGCATTTATAGCTCTATTTCTCTCAGAGCCAGAAGGTTCACCAAAAAAACTTCTCCCACGAGCCTTACGGTGGCTAATTGATGTTGCTAACGCGTCTTTTCTGGACCAAGTTGAAACCAACGGCTCTAATGGTGACCTGTGTAAATTTTCTTCAACAAAGTCAGACAAAATTTGTGAGTCTGCACTGCCATCAGAGATAAATATTAGTGACAAGGTTTCAAAGATCCGTGATGAGGGTGTCATTCCTATGGTACATGCATTCAATGTCCTCAGAGCCACTTTCAATGACACCAACCTGGCCACTGATACATCAGGTTTTTCTGCTGAGGCCATGATTGTTTCAATTCGCTCCTTTTCTTCTCCCTACTGGGAGGTTCGGAACAGTGCTTGTCTGGCATACACTGCTTTAGTGCGTCGCATGATTGGATTCCTTAATGTCCAGAAGCGAGAGTCAGCAAGGCGGGCACTAACTGGGGTCGAATTTTTTCGTAGGTATGGATTCCGTGACTAATGAATTCAATATTTTTTTTTTTTGTCTTTCATGGTCTCCAAATTTTTATGTACTTTTCAGAAATATATGCATTGATCAACCCATCCATGAAAGTATAAAATTTCACATAATTGAGGTCAAAGTTTAATTTTTAATCCCCACAAGGCCTCTAATTTGAGTTCCTCTCCAGGTTGACTAAAACAGAATTTTAAGGACCACAATGTTGTGAAAGTTGCTTTTGATACTTGGGAAACATGCTAGGAGGGGCATCATTCTGTTTCTGCTTTTTTCTAATTTGTGAATTGCTGTTCTTGAGAATGACTAATGCATTATTCGTGATAAAGTGGAGAAGTTTGGACCAGTATGCTTTGTGTACACTTTATTGGTTCACTTTTATTAACACACCTTACTCCTTTCTGTTGTGGTCTCTGATATATGGCTAATGATGAAAAATTATGTACGAGTCTAAAGTTGCACAGTTGACATATAAATAAATTCATGTTAAGAGAGGGCAGAATCGTTTCCTCTTTTCACTTTCTTATTTGTTAAAATTTTCCAGTTTGCTTTTATAAGGTCTAAACTAAAGCAGTTACAAAAAAAAAAAAAAGACAGAAACAAAGAAAGGGTCTAAACTAAAGCTTGCAAGTTTAGCCCTTTCAAATGCTTGTGGGGTCCAAGCACAGTGGTAGTGGACAAATGCTATACTATATACAAGGAATGCATTGTCTGAGTATTCTATTTTTTGATTGAAATAAAAACCTTGGACCTTTTTAAAATTTGGACTTAAGAATATGGTTTCTGGATAATGGTTTAAGCTGCCCTAGCTATAAGTAGGATGGCTTCATCATTTGGACTTTACTTTTCTAACATTCTTGTTATCATGGGTTCTTTCTGAATGCACTGAGATTATATTACGTTTTCCTGAGTAACACTTAAATCAAAATGTCTTTTTCCTTGTAGGTATCCCTCATTACATTCATTTCTATTCAAGGAACTGAAAGCTGCAACTGAGTTGCTTGGGGATAGGCCATCTGGACCATCTGAATCCAACCTGAAAAATGTTGTGCACCCAAGCTTGTGCCCTGTGTTGATTCTGTTATCCAGGCTGAAGCCCTCAACAATTGCAAGTGAGACTGGAGATGACCTGGATCCTTTTCTGTACATGCCATTCATTAGAAGGTGCTCAACCCAAAGCAATTTAAGAGTCCGTGTTCTTGCATCTAGAGCTTTAACAGGCCTTGTATCTAATGAGAAGTTGCCAACTGTTCTCCTCAATATTGTATCCGAGTTGCCTAGCATAGATAACCAAGCCACGATGACTCCTGAATCATCTCTATTACTTCACAAAACCGAAAGAAGACAACAGAGTTCATCTAATTGGATTCATGGAATTCTATTGCAGTTAAGTTCTCTCTTGGATACAAACTGTAGAAATCTGGCTGACTTCTCAAAGAAAGATCAGATTCTAGGTGACTTATTTCAAGCTCTTTTATTGCATTCATGGATTGCAAAGCCCAGATGTTGCCCTTGTCCAATCCTCAATGCCTCTTTCTTAAAGCTGCTGGATCACATGCTCAGTATTGCAAGGACGTGCCATATGAGCAAAAAATTTTATGCTATCCGCAACCTACTGTTGGAGTTATCTACAGAATGTTTGGATGTAGAAGCTTCTTACAGGCATCCATATTATGATCCAACAATAGCAGAACTTCGTCAACAAGCAGCAGTGTCCTATTTCAGTTGCGTGTTTCAACCATCTGAGGAAATGGCTGAAGAGACTTTTCAGATGCCGCAGAGATGTTCTCAGATTGATTCAAGAATTTTGAAGATACCTGAAACAAAGAACACTTTTGCGGGACTCCAGGAAAGGATGGTCCACTCTCTGTCAGATTCAGAATATGAAGTTCGACTTGCAACATTGAAGTGGCTGCTGAAATTCCTAAAATCAACAGAATCTGGTAGTGATTCCCATGATCACATCAGTGAGATTAGAATTATTCAGCAGTGGATCAGAACTAACCTCCAAACATCATTGGTTGATCTCTTAGATGTGGAGAAGAATCACAGATGCTCATATTACATTCTCAGGATTCTATTCACTTGGAATGCACTGCAGTTTCAGAAGATTAAGGATGAAAAATGCACTGAAACAATTTACGTTGGTGGTATGGAATGTGATTCTGTGTTTTTGCTTTGGGATAAGTTGGTTTCCTTGTACAAGCTCACAAGACATGCAAAAACTCGAGAAACACTCATCTGCTGCATGGGAATCTGCATAAAGAGGTTTGCAGGTTTATTTACAACTTCTGTTCTCTCTGATGCAAGGATGAGTGAGTCTGACCAGTTAGAAAAATTGGCCCAACTTTATAGCAAAATTTCCTTTTTCACCAACACTATTATGAAACATAGTGCTTCGTCTGAGCCAGTAAACATGCGCAAGGCGGTGGCAGAGTCTATCATAGCATCTGGTTTGCTGGAGCAAGCTGAGCTTATTGGTTCTACTGTGTTCAATAACCAAATCCCTTCTGAAAATCCATGCTCTTATTTTGAACCAAAAGAAGCTGTTAATATATATGCTCATCAAACACTAGATATATGGTTCACATGTATCAAGCTGCTGGAGGATGAGGATGATGGGATTAGACAGAGGCTTTCCATGGGTATTCAAGGGTGTTTTACTTGCAAAAGATCTGGAAGCTCTCTTACTGGAGTAGTTCCAACTCAAGTGGAGAAAGTGATAGGATCGAGTTTTGAGCATCTATCTTCCATCTTTGGCCACTGGATTGGGTATTTGGATTATCTTTTACGCTGGATACTGAGTGCAGCAAGTTATGAGGTGTCCAAAGGAGATCTTGTGAGACAGGTATTTGATAAGGAAATTGATAATCATCACGAGGAAAAGCTGTTGATCTGTCAAATTTGTTGTTCTCAATTGGTGAAGCTTCCAATAACAAAATCTTGGGCGGCCAACGTTCTGGACAAACGGCAGTTTAGGGATTATTTACAAGATTGGAGACTCAGATTTTCCCGCCAGTTGATGTCATTTGCCAAGGACCGCATTGGGAAACTAGGTGGAGCCGATTGGGTTGGTGGAGCGGGCAACCATAAGGATGCATTTCTGCCACTGTATGCCAATTTGCTTGCCTTTCATGCCCTCTCAAACTGCATATTGAATGGGAACACTGAAGATAATATGCATCTACTGTTTGATGTTGTTGAACTAGCCAGAGCTATCAATCCATTTCTGAGGAACCCTTTGATTTCTAACCTGTATTTGTTAATAGTTAAATCTCATGAAGATGTTATTGGTTTGACCAGTGACGTCTTGATATCCAAAATGAGAGTAGATTATGCAATTTGGGATGGATTCAACCCCCATTTTCTTCTTAGTTAAAGATCTGATTTGTATAATACCTGTGATTCACATTGTTCACACATAGGTCCTATCAGAAACATATATTGTTCACTCATACAAGGTTTTGGAGAATATCAAGGGAATTAAGTGTTCTTCTCCTTCTTACTTTATTTATTTCTTTTTCCCTTTTTTCTGGGGAATGTACTATACAGGTCAGCTGAACATACAAGAATTAAGCTCTACATTACTACATGTTAACTTTCCTAATGCAAAAGCTACATTTCTGTTGGAGCTTTATGAGATTCAAAGGAGTGTACTCCCGCCAAACAAATAGTAAAACTCTGAATTGAACCAAAACCTGTTCGTCACAAATTTCTGTGTCCATTCAAATTCTGAGTGCGTTCAAGATCCACTTTTTTTGCATGCAATCCTACATTAACTAAAACCAAACACGGTCGCAGCATAACACATTGAAACTACTGACTATATATCATGCTATCGTGGTTAACACTCGTACATCAAAAGAATGTCTATGCTTCCCCTCCACATGAAATAAGAGTGCTGGCCTTTCTATAAACACAACCATTAAATGAACAATACAAATTATAGATAAGGAGGTCTAGTTTTTATATTTTTATTTTTATATTTATATTTTTATATATATAGCAATGTCTCTAAAGTCTTAATGGCTTCTCTGCACTGCAGGGCTCATCTTCTAGGTTTTCTGTCGAAGCATTTTGTAATTTTGTTGATAAGATTTTAGGATGTAAATTTTAAATTGTGAGAAATCCACTAGAGGTAAAACATGAGAGGATTTTGTGTTTCTCATAAAACCCACTAGACCGAAGATGCACTAGGATTTTTTATTTTTTATTTTTGGTATAGAAAGAATGTTCATTGACATCATTATTGAAACGTGATTTGTTCATCTGCTTGTAAAACTGAAAGATTGGGCTCGCTGCCATTGAGGAGGAGACCATGGATTTTGTGAAATATATGTCACTTTCAATAAATCCATATACATTTTTTAATGGATAAAGTGATCATTGCCAATAAAGATGGGCAAAAAAGAGAATTTTTATTTTATTTTTTAAAAATGGATAAAAGAGATAAGAACTCAAAATGATCAACCTGATATCAAAACAAATTTAGCAAACTTTGTACAATATTTATCAACTTCCTTATCAATTAAAAAAAAAAACTATAGGGGTTGGTAGACCCCATTTCCCCCACCATGTCCTCGCCACTATTAATCTTCTCCGTCATCATCCTCACCATTCTCCTGTGCATGCACATCAGAAGTTATCAGGACAGTCATTAAAATCAATTGGAATTATTCAAGGAGGTCAACTCGGCCTAGATTGAACATATATAAATAATGTCAACTGAAAAAGCAGAACTAAATTGAGGTGCTGGGATTAGTTGGTTGCAATCAAGAATTGAGAAGTAAAACTCAAAAAGTACAACATAAATAATTTATTTCGTAACATGTTGCATGCCACTATGTAATGAAAGACCAATAACTCTATTATATAGAGATGAGCAATTGTGTACAACTCAAACTATCTTCACCGTGCAACCTTTTACCACAAAAGAATACAACATAAATAATGTGTATAGGCGTGCGTCTAAAAAAAAGTGAGAGCATCACAAATCTTTACAACATTTGCAGCACCAACTGGTCCAATTACAACATATATTAGAGAAGAAGAATATTTTTTTTTTATTAGAGTTAGAGAAGAAGAAAATGAATGCATATATAATGTAATTTCATCCATGTTACCTCGTCATCATCTTCATCACCTTCAAAATCCTCTTCATCAGCCTCCTGAAACAACAAATTCAAAAGTTACCCATTGCCTGCCAAGGTTAGGATTCCCCTGGGGAAAAATAGAGATGTCTCCTTAGATTGAAAAGGGAAACTTTAAATCTCAAAATCTTCATGTTTTTTTTTTTTTTGTTCTTGGTAATTAGGCTCACACTCCCAATAGATCTTGGACATAAGACATTAAGACCTCACCCTCCAACCCATACTAATGACGAGGAGACGAGATGCCATCCCATTTGTCCCAAAAGCCTTAATAAAAAATCTAGAAATCTTTCCCAAGTCCACATTTAAATAAAAAAGGAAAAAGCAGTTGAAAGGTACTTTAAAACACACACACACACACACACACATACACATGATAAGAAAAGATTACATTATTGAAAAACTTTAGAGGATTGGGCCATAAGTCATCCTTAATAATCTCTGCCACCTGCAATTTCACAGTAAAAAGATGCAGAAATAAAGAGTAAGAAGAAAATGAAAGCTGATTCATATAACTTCAATTGAAACCCAGTAGAATTGACTACAGTTAAATCTTAAAGGATTATAACTAAAAACCACAGATAGGGCATAAAAATACTATTGATTACTTTTGAGATCACTGATTGATTTTCTTTTCTTTCCTTTTAGAAAGAAGCATTTTACATATGCAAAATTAGCATGCATATACACATGCAACCATACCTCAGTGAATAGATATACACAAAAACAGAAGTTACCTCATCCTGAATCTCAGCTATGTCTTTCTGTTCAGTTTCACTAAACCAACTGAAGAAACTGCAATTATCAAATTATTGATAGGTGAGTCAAAGAGCATGAACTACAAAAATACAATGTAAACAAGAAACAAGAATAAGCAAATTAGTTCTAACATTTTTGTTCAAAACAAACTTAATGGATCAATCACACATGTTGGTTACTTAATATATACATGGAAAAAGAGAGATTAGCACTATATGGATTTTATAGTCTTATCTCTTAATGTAGGAAAAATGTGAACAGAGTCTACAATCTTTTATTTCTTGGTTCAGTTGTACAAAAACTGATAGACTCACACTTTATGCCAAGCAACAAAAGATCTTAATAGCTCATAAACCCTTCAACCCCAGCCAACTTGAACTAAATTAGATACAAATAGGCACATAGGATGAAAAGAATAGAACCTCTCCTCGGCAGGTGGTCGTTTGTTTCCTTTTTTCTCGTGATTAACTCCATTTGCAACATCCTTCACCATTTGCAATTCAGTAAATTTTATGAAAAGAGAAAAAAGATAAAACAATGAGAAAAAAAAAAGATGACAAGGACCAAAGGTGCAAGAGTGTTGTGAATACCATGCCTTCCTTCCATTCGATGGTTGTACCAGTAATTTTAGTTGTCCCGTCATCAAAGAATGTGAAGGTTTTAGTCAGCTTTGTATCTTTAAAATAAGGATTGTCGTTAAAATTCTGAAATAGAGGAATTCAAACACTATTAGAGAAAAAGGGCAGAATATATAAGAAAAAATATCTAAAAAGACAATAAATAAAACAGCCAGCATGAGAAGAGGAAAAATAATATTATGTGAATGACTAAGGTCAACTAAAGAAGAAGAAGAAGCTTACAAATGTGATAGAATACCCTGACTTGAGATCTTTAAAGTCCTCCACATCAAGAGAATTTAAATACTTGAAGATCTATGGAAGAAAAGAAAAGAAAAGAAATAGTAAGTTCACAACTATTCAATTCCAGTCATCTGACAGAATTAACACAATAAATTTTGGGTCATTATCGAATTATTTGTCAGACCTTCTGGTCTTCTGTGTTCAAAAGATCACAAAGTGCAGGATGGCTCAAGATCTGCGTGGAGCATTAAAGCAAAAGTTATATATATAACTCGCACAAATTCTCAATCAATCATTAAACATTTAAAAAAAAAAAAGAAGATGATTTCAAAAAGAGATGGATAACTAACAGCAGTTAGCCAGAAGTCAGGAATGGTTTTTATAATCTCATTCCGTTTCATATAGACAGGCCTGCGTATGTCATTATACTTCTGCTCAACTTCCAACACTTTGTCACTCGCTTCTTCATTAACCTGTTGTGGGCCAATACAATTTCAAACTTCATCACAATTATATACCAATAATAAATCTCAAGTTGATATCCAATGAACAACTATTTTGAAATAAGCACAGAAAAATGAATAATAAAATCAACTTAATATATAGGGGCATATTTGGACATCCCATTCCAATAATATTTGAATTCTCCCATTAATGTTCTGTCATAACCTTTTATCACAAATTACCTTATAGCGTTACCAAGTTACCAACTTCATTTTTCTGCAAATTATATATGCTACTAGTCCAAACAATACCCCAGCTTTATAAATTGATTCTAGCAAAGCTGAAGAAAATGGAAATAAGACACTCAATCTTATGAGTAATAATTCCTTTTACAAAAATTGAAAAGAAGGAATAAGTTGTCACAACTAACCCAAATATCATAAATAGATTCTCAAATGAATAAAGAAGGTCCTCCTTTTAATTCCCAAACCTTGAAAAACCCAAGTTCCAAAATCTTTATTCGATTAGCTAAATAGGTATATGATACTGCATTAAATTACATTTTCTCAAATACAGAAAAAAAAAAAATACAAACTAAAATTCGGATACCAACACCAACAAACCCAGCCATATCAAATTTCAGAAAAAAAAAAAAAAAAAAAAAGCGAAATTGAAAGCTACAATAGTGATATACAAACACTTGGGCATATACATTGTACATACAGACATATATGCGAAACACAGAGAGGGAAAGGGAGGTTACAGAACCTTCTCGAGGTCGTCTTGAACCTCCTGCAACTTCTCGATGGAAAGCACGAGCTCGCTATCAATGTGATCAGTTTCGTCCTCCTCCGGACCTCTCTCAGTGGCCTTTGCCTTCTTCCCCTTGTCCGCCACCATTTTGGAAACGAACCTAGTTTTCTCGGGAAAGGAAACCCTAATTACTCTCCGGAAAGTGAGGAAAACTCAGCTAGGGTTTACAACAACTGTGTATGTATATATATATATATATATATGCTTTTGGGTAAACAGAGAAGATCGGCTTCGGGGTTTCGAAGTGGAAGCTGTTGTTGCTACCAGCCTATCGCGTATTTATACGACTATACGAGGGAGAAGGACTGAAGGAGTGAGTACTGAGTATGTGTGTGTGGGACCCTCGCTCTAAGTGGACCCGGCCCTGTTGGGCTCGAGTCGCAAAGAGAAAGAGGAAGGCCTCCGGTTTGGGCCTGCTTCTAGGGTTTATGTTTTGGGATATTTTAAAAGAACCCCAATGTTTTGCTTTCAAAACTCTACAAGATTTTATTTCAAAATTTTTTCAATTTTATCCCTTAAAGCCTTAAACAAAAAAAAAAAAAAAAAAAAAAAAAAAAAAAAAAAAAAAAAAAAAAAAAAAACACCGAGACTGCCCTCGCCCGATCAACTTCCTCCCCTTTGTTTATCTCTTTCCCTCTCTTTTCCTTTCTATTCCTCTCCTTTGGAAGAAAGGCGGGTGGTGGGGGAGGGATTTTGTCTTTCCTTTTTTTAACAATTACGGTCTAAAGTAGGGCTCACCAAATAGCCCAAGGCCTGAAGCCCACCCGAAGCCCGCCCGGCCCATTGGGCCCGAAGCCCGATTTGGCCCGACATTTGGGCCGGCCCGGCCCGGCCCGAAAATTTCTTGGGTTGGGCTTGGGCCATCCCCTTGAAGCCCACGGCCCGCCCAAAGCCCGGCCCGCTTAGGCCCGCCCAAAGCCCGGCCCAAAGCCCAAAGCCCAAAGCCCGTTTAATATCTTCAATAAAAAAAAATATAGGATTTTGGCTATGTTATGAATTGAACTTGAGACCTCATAGAACAAATTTCAACTCTCAACCAACTGAGCTGACTAGTTTATTTGTCTAATTTGTGAATCATAACATATTTAATAGGTTTTTCGTTTGTTTACTCTAATAAATTATTAATATGCTTATTAAGTTATTATATAATTCTATAATATTAGTAAATAGTAATAGTGTAAAGTGTAAACTATACTATGTAATACCATAAATAATAAACTTTGAAAATTATATACAACATTACAAATTTACAACTATAATAAAACATAAATGTATATGTATATATACAACTTTTATAATACAACTATAATTAAAGTTATTAAACCATGATTGTTCATTAATTTAATAATTTGAACCGTTCATTTTATATGTTGATAGTCAAAGATTATCCTTACAAAAAATCGGCAAAATCGGAATTCATTTACCCATTCGATTATCATTAAAAAAACCATGATCATTCATTAATTCGACCATCGTTACGTCACTTTTACATATAAATACACTTGAAGAGTTGAAGAGTATAATTCTAATAACTTTCTCGTTGAAACCTTATTGTTTTCATAATTGTGAAGACCACAACGTGATTTCAACAATCTGAGCCGTTCATTTTCTATATTCATAGTCAAAGATCATCCTTACAAAAAATCAGCAAAATCAGAACTCATCTACCCATTCGATTATCATTAGAAAAACCACGATCGTTCATAAGTTGGACCACCATTATCTAATTTCTACATTTCCGATTGAACTAATTTTTTGCAGGGATGATCTTTGAGTGAAAAACTAAAAAATGAACGGTTCGGATCATTGAAAACTTGGAAACACGATCGAGATGTGAGCTTCTACATATAAATACACTTGAAGAGTTGAAGAATATAATTCTAATAACTTTCCGGTTGAAACATTGTCGTTTCCATAATTGTGAAGACCACAACGTGATTTTAACAATCTTAGCCGTTCATTTTTTATGTTAATAGTCAAAGATCATCCTTACAAAAAATTGGCTATATCGGAATTCATCTACCCATTCGATTATCATTAGAAAAACCACGATCGTTCATTAATTCGACCACCGTTATGTCACTTTTACATCTCCGATTAAGCTAATTTTTTGCAAGAATTCTCTTTGAGTGGGGAACTAAAACTTGAACGATTCGGATCGTTGAAAACACGATCGATATGTGAACTTCTACATATAAATACACTTGAAGAGTATAATTCTAATAAGTTTCCCGTTGAAACCTTGTTGTTTCCATAATTATGAAGACCACAACGTGATTTCAACAATTTGACCCGTTCATTTTCTATGTTCATAGTCAAAGATCATCCGTACAAAAAATCGGCTAAATCGACATTCATCTACCCATTCGATCATCATTAGAAAAACCACGATCGTTCATTAATTCGACCACCATTATGTCACTTTTACATCTCCGATTAAGCTAATTTTTTGCACGAATTATCTTTGAGTGAGGAACTAAAATTTGAACGGTTCGGATCGTTGACAACACAATTGCATCGTTTGTTTATAAAAATATGTAATAAAATATATAATAAAACATATGTACATTTATGTTTTATTATAGTTGTAATGTTGTATATAATTTTAAAAGCTTATTATTTATGGTATTACACTATTACTAACATAATAGTATTATAGAATAACTTAATAAGCATATTAATAATTTATTGAAGTAAACAAACGAAAAAGCTATTAAATATGTTATGATTCACAAACTTAAAAAAATAAACTGGTCAGCTCAGTTGGTTGAGAGTTGAAGTTTGTTATGTGAGGTCTCATGTTAAAATAACAACATAGCTAAAATCCTATATTTTTTTTTAACATATATATGTGTCTAAACAGGCTTTGGGCCTAGCCCGGCCCGGCCCTCTAAGCCCGTAAGCCAAAGCCCGATGGGCGGGCCTTGGGCTTGTGTATTAAAGCCCAAGCCCGGCCCGGCCCGGCCCGAAAGCCCTATTGGGCTTCTATCATTCAAGCCCTAGCCCGGCCCGGCCCATTGCCGACCCCTAGTCTAAAGGGTTAAAATAAGAAAAAAAATAAAATTGTAAGGTTTTGAAAGGGGGTTCTTTTAGAATTATGTTTTGGGCCTTTGGCCCTATCTAGCAATTAATTAGAAGAGACAAAAAAAACCGATCAAGTTTTTTAATTTTTATTTTTATCATGCAAAAGCAAAAGGAATCAAGTTTAATTAACCGTCCGCCTCTATAAATAACGTCTGGCACTGAACTTCCCTCCCATTTTGTTACACTCCCTTACTCTCACCAGAGAGAAAAAACCAGAAAAATCTTTCACTGAAACTGTAAAGTTAGGGTTCTTTAGCCGCTTAAAGCTTGTATATGCAGCGCTGTTTGGCTACTCTGAAAATGTGCGGTACATTGTTCGCCGAGTCCTGAGGTTGATTCCGAGCTGAAATTAGGGATTTCAGATGGATCTGGTGCGAGACGTACTTAAAACTTGATTATATTTGAATTAGTTTTCACTTTCATTTGAAAAACGTACTGAAAATTTTAATTAATCGCAGGAAACACAAAGATTCGGAGCCAAGGAGCTCCTCAAATCGCTTCCAAAATGTTCCTATTTTTCGTATAACCTCGAAAACTTCGCTATGAATGTCGACGTCGACGACGATCGCCGGAACGCGAAGAGTGAAGTATTGGACCTGGTCGAAGCTGAAACGTGCTTAATCAAGTCCATTTACCTAGACAACAAGGCTCAGCTCGTAAGCCACGCCAAACGGCTCGTCGAGACCAGCTCGGAGCCGCTAGACCGAAACACAGTGTCGAAGCTCCTCCACCTCTGCTGCGACTTCGACGCGGCGGACTGCGCCGCCGCATTGCTCGGTGGAGAGCTCGGAACGGTGCCGTTGGTGAACTGTTTGGACGAGTCGGGGAAGTCGGCGCTGCACACGGCGGCCGTGGCTCACGCCGCGAAGTGCGTCGAGGTTTTGCTCAAGAAACACGCTCGTACGGACCTGAAGAGCAGGGACGGCCAGGCACAGCTAGCTCTGGAGCTCTCGCTTTCTAGCACAAGGTAAACCAATCAAAAACGTCCAAAAAGGACGTCGTTTTCTCTGTGATACGTAAATAGTAAAAGGTTACCCCTTCCCCAGAAACACCTCTGCAGAAATTGCTTCATATAGAAAATTTGCTTTTTCTTTGCAGTTCGCTTTTGACTATTTTATATTAATTGAACCTCCTTTGTTTCTTTTCCTTACATCAATTTTTTTTATTTTCTCGACCGAATTCTTTTTTTTTTTTTTTTTTCTTCTTAATTTTCAAATGCTGAAAGACCTAATTCGATCGCCTTGTGATTTCAGGTTGGATGTGAATTGGAATCCAGATGGTTACTCCATTGAGGACTTGGTCGTCCTTGTCGGTGAAAAGGTTAATTGTTTGCTTGATTTGTTAAGGCTGTTTGGTAACCTAGAAAGCTAGAAAAATGAAAGAAAAGAAAATTATGAAAAAGCTGACAACTTTGAAAACCAGTTTTTCTTGTATTTTTCTTCCGCTATACCACAACTTTACAGCGTAAAACAACGCTGATTAACTCTTTTTAAATCTATTGCAAGATATTTATCTTTTTATTTTTCCCATATTTCTCAGGATTTGACCACAGTCAGACTTCTCAGTGAGAAAACAAAGGAAATGGCTGAGGTAGCTTATTCAAACGCCATTAGAGGGCGTATAGTTGCTTTAGCTGCTCTGCTCATTGTGGCCGCCGAGAAGGTTAACGAGTCGGTCTTGGAGCTGCCTGACAACAATTCGGGTTCGAAGCAGAAGGTGACCATTTACGAATGCGTTATACGGGAAGCTTTGTCCCTGGCCCGTGCAAAGACGCCGTCGGGGGAAGCCAAACGCGCCACTACTGCGACGGAGGAGAGCGACAACTCCGAGAAAAGGAACCTTTTGCTTCGCGAGATAGAGTTGCTGCAGCTCTTCGGAGCTGTTGCTCAAAGCGAACGTACGGACAAGAAGGTGATGTCACCACTCATCCGTGCAGCCCAGGTAAGCATAGCGTTCTCTTCTCTTATTATAAAAGAAGAAGAAATTCTCTTTTTTTATTTTTTTTTTAAATTAGAAAAGGAATGATTTAATTGATAGATAAAAATCATAAAATGCAATGGACTTCTGACCAAAAAAATAAAGATAAAATGCAATGATCGAACACATCTTTTGTTTGTTTTGGTAAACCAATGAACACATCTACTTTGGGACTTGTAATGAATTCATGAATTGATGACCCCACCAAACATTCTTTTCAGATTAATAGCTAGATTATGATGTTCCAGTTAAATGAAGCGTAGGCATCCAACTGGGCCAACCTGCACAACTTTTTTTTTTGGCCAACTTGCACACTCGATTATTGATTTAGTCCTTGCTCTCTTTTATTGCTGTTTTCTGATTGTTACTTGTTAGTGGTTGGGGTCTTGGCCTTGCTTTGTATTCTCTGTTGTATTTGGGCTTTGGGTCTGTTTGCCTGTGACTTCTGGTGTTGTGGCCTTGGTGTTTTCTTTTTGTTCCATTGTTTTTCCTTCCTTCCTTAATTAATTGATTCTAAAAAAAAAGAACTACATGTGAGGCACGTGTCTCATTCCTGCATGCAAAGTAATTAATCTATAGTTGTAACTTCGAATACAATCCAGAAGACAGTATGTCAAATTTGCAGGGAAAAATATTTGCTAATTGAAGAAGCTGCAAGTCCCTGTTTTTCAACTACGGAGTGAGCAAGTACCATATATATAATATACTTCATACTAATTTAGTGTTGGGATTATATTGTGATCTGACCAGAAACTTTATGAAATATGGATAGGTGGGAGATGTAGCCGTCATTCAGCTGCTTCTGAAGACAAATATAGATTTAAATGATGCTGATGCAGAAGGGAATTCTGCTCTTCATTGGAACCTTAAATTGTCAAGATCATCATATCCACAGCAGATGAAGTATCTCTATCTCTCTCTCTCTCTCTCACTCACACACACACACACACACACACACACACATGGACAGAGTTAATAACCTTAATAAATTTTGGTTGCATTCTCATATATTCCCAGAATTTTATGGCTTCTACTTAAGCATGGTGCCCAAGTGAACCAAAGGAATAAATTAGGGTTAACTGCATTTCATATTGCTGCTGGTAATGGTAATTCAGAGGCACTTCAGGTACTGTGTATGTTTTCTCTTCAGCATACTTCTCCAATTTTCTTAATGCATCAACTTCCTCTTGGCCACCAAAAATAGATTAGAAGCTTTAAGTTTTCCTGGAATTTGTTAGTATTTACTACTTTGAGCCGATTGACAGGTCCTTCTACTGGAAGACCCAGATGGCATCCAGTATAAGACGGAAATTAAAGAAACCCCACTGTTTTTTGCCGTGAAGAATGAGAGTATGGATTGTGCTGAGCTTCTTTTGAGCTGGGGAGCAAATAGTGAAATCTTTAATCTGCGGTAAGAATCAATTAATAAATCCTTCTCATCCAGTTCAATGATGTTAGTATCTTTTCAGTAGTTGTCTCTAGGAAGCTGGCCGTCAGAATTCAAACTTCAAATTATAACATTTATTTGTACATGTCTGCTCATATGTCTGCAAAACTGTTAAAATTGCCAGTAGACAAAGACCTATAGACCTGGCAACCTCCCAAGATATGCGTTTCATATTGATGAACCCAACCAGTGTTAGACAAAGTAAGTTGAATTTCAAAAATGTGTATCTGAGGATAAGATCAAATTGTACCAATCAATGTGGCCCTGTACATTTTATTTCACATCCCTATATTTTGATGTACAGTCAATCATGCTCTCCTCAATCAACATAAATATACTGCTTTTGCACAAGGTGATGAGGCCATTTCAAGCACCTGCGAATCTCTTCTAACCATGACAGAAGAAGACACTGCTACTGAAAGGTGACCCCTGCTACATCATGTTTTCTGTGTGTGTGTGTGTGATCATGCACCCGTTAATTTCTTGAATCTGTTCATATGTTCAAGTTTCTACTGCATGTGAATGCTAGAAATATTCACTCAAGCACCAAGATGATTTGTAAATACTTCGACTCTCCCCGTGGATGTGTCAGAGGATCTAAGTGCTTTTATGCACATGGCGAGGAGGAGTATCGGAAAGTGAAGCAGGGAGCACACCAGTATCATTATCCTGTTGCTAAAGAACAACGCAAAATCTTTGTCGGAGGGCTTTCTCCTTCAGTAGACTCAGGTTATCCCCCTGTGAAAACTTTAATAAAAAAACATTTATGTTTTATTAAAATGAATAGTCAACAATTGATAAATCATAAATGGTTTAATTAACATATATTCAATTTTATATTTCTGGATAACATAATTCTCTTAATTTACTTTGTGAAGCAGATTTGTTGGGTAACTTCTTTGAAGAAAAATTTGGGCCAGTAGAAGATGCTGTAGTCATTTTAGCTCAAACAGAAAACAAGGTACAATCTCGAGGATTTGGCTTTGTCACATTTAAAGAAGAGAAATCTGTTTCAGCAGCTGTCCAAGCCCACTACATAACCATGAAAGGCAAACAAGTTGAGATAAAAAGTGTGGTCCCAAAATCGTTTTTAGCAACTGAGCAAGAGAAAATGTCACCTCGACAACAGGAAGAAGAGAGGAGTTGCCAACCTCAACTTCCAGCACAGACGTCACCCAACGAGACGACTATGGAAGCAAATAAAGCTGAACAAGGTTCTTGGGTTGATAAGGTACTCCATGGCCAACCAAAGGCGTGTTCCATTGAACCTCAAGCACGTGTTCCCAAGACCTTTGAGGATCAAAGCATTCCCACATGGCTAAAGGTTTTCAAGAAGTGGTTTCCTGGCTTCTTAAAACATCTGTCAAAGCACCCAAAGAATGGAGAATATGCTCTCTCTTCTCTTAAAGGTGATTTCAGGGCTAAATTTGGCTTAGAACTGGATCATGCCTCTCTTGGCTTCCCTAAGCTCAGTGACTTCATCAAATCTTTCTCCAAATTATGTACCATTAAGTTTGTCCCCATAGGAAAAGGTGGAGCTCCCAATCACATGATCCTCCTGCCAAGTAGTCCCAGGCCTCATCACCAACTCCATACACTCAGAATGCCTCACATTCCCCCTTTTTCTCCAGCCAGTGATGATAGTGGTGATTCAAAGTGTCGGAAGGACCTTTCGTCAGGGTCTGGTGAAAATGTTGGCAGTACTGGTACTAGCAATGAGGATCACATGGTCCTCCTGCCAAATAGTCCCAGTCCTCAACACCAACTCCTTCATACACTCAGAACGCCTCACACTTCACCTTTCTCTTCAGTGATTGATGATAGTAGTGATTCAAAGTGTCTTCAGGACCTTTCGGCAGGCTCTTGTGAAAAAACTGGCTTTACTGGTACTAGCAATGAGGAAGAGAAACCCTCCCATAGGTACCCCGAAGTGAACTCAGGAAAGGATGTATCACAGTGTGTGCACCCAAGGTTCCTCCAATTCTTGAAGCCAGATCCTCTATTCCGTGGCCAGCCATGGGTGCAAAAAGATCAAGGAAGTATAAATCCTAGGGATCCACAACGACATCTGGTTCTGGAGGCCCTTTCCGGAAAAAGGAACAAGTCATCTGGGTACATTCTTCGTGAATTTGATTTCTACAAGGTGAGCATTGGCCAGTGGACAATATATTATGATTTCTATACAGTTAAAGAGCTCCTATATACTGTGCTCATTATGAGATTATGATGATCGTTTCACTTCCACATCGAGATAACACTATAGTATTCACGCAGGATTACAAGGAATGCATAATGGAGGGGAAGTGTTTTGCATGCAAGCAGCGCAAGATGTTCTGGGCCAACTTTCCATGCCAACACTCGCTGTGGTGCAGCGAGTGTAAACTGCAGGCCATGCGAGCTGCTGGTGTTTCTGTCCACAAATGCGTGGTGTGTGATGCAGAAGTACAGAGAATCATTTTGCTTGTGTTGCGTGGAATGAATGGTGTCAACCTGTGAGTTCCCTCCTTTATCCTGATCATATAGGAAGGTAAAGATCTACCTTTGTAGTCCATCAAAGAAGAAGAAATCTTCATTACTTGCTAACTAATGTTGTCATTGCTGCAAAGGTTTCCATGGACAGAGGAGAAAAACTGCAAGTGCTATATACCACCTAAGCTAGATATATATATATATAGTATGTTGAATCAAAACAAAGAAAGAAAGAAGAAATATATAGTATGCGGGTGTGGATGAAGTGTAAAGTGCACCCAGAAAAGTAAAACGGAGATGCGGGTTGGGCAGAGTTTCCCTCCCGTCACTACACATACTTTTGAGTTTTGAACTCCCCAATTCAATTCTAGATTTTGTAGTAAAAATAGTAACCACAAATTGTAAGCATCCTCTAGCCGCTGATATCCTTTTTTTTCCTTCTTCTGAAAAAGATATATCATTTTGTTGAGTTTACAATAGAACTAACCCAAATCTAAGTCAATTAAAGACTTTTAACATTTTTTAAAATTTTTTAGAAATTTGCTCGAGAAATGTTTGAGCAATTCTTGAAGGGAGCTCGCACTACTCGAAGGGAGTTTGAGCACAATACTGCTCAAAGGTCAATATTCTAAAAAATTTTAAAAAATTTTAAAAAGTCTTTAATGAAAACCAAAATGAGTTAATTTTTCACATTTCTCCATTTTGTTCATCCTTAGACAATAGAATATGAATGAACCAAAATCAGACCAATAAATGAAAAAGAATGAACCAAAATCAGACCAAAAAATAAAAAAGAATGAACCAAACCTCTCCCGAGACGGCGCAAATAGACAGTTATATCTGGTCCTTACCAAAACAAAAGACAGTTATCTAGTCCACTATGTGTACCTCATGGCCAGCACTTGAGGCTACCAACCAAATCACGTAAGGATTGGTTTTTACAAAACTGTCCTTTGTTATTTATTGTTCTGGACAGTGATCGTTTTTGTTTCTTTGTTAATTATCTCTTTTTCCAGTCCAAACTTGTCAAAATCACGTTTTCTGAGATGGGCAAAAGAGGAAGATAGGAAAAGAGTGTCTACTTCACGATGTGCTTATGTATTGTATAGTTCAATTCCCGCGACATTGTAAGTTTCCAAAAAAGGAAGAGGACCTTACTTATCAACTTCGCCATACTATCTTTATCAATTTGCTTGGTCGACCAAACGGAATCACATTACTACCGTTTTATTCAAATGACAGGTCGTCTAAAGGGCTGAAACTTCTTATCCATAAAGTTTGTACGCTACCACTTGTCATTGTATTTTACAAAACTTCAACTATAGCAACTGCTGATTATTGAGGGATGGACAATAACTCTTCCAAAGGTTGAAAATTCTTAAAAACTAGTTCAAAAGTAGAGGGCAACAGGGGGGAAAGGGGGAATGAGGGTTCTTCTTACTTAATTCTCAACCACTATAACTTTCTATCTGCCTAATTGAGTACAAAATTATAGTCTACAACCTATCTATTCTAAAAGTAAACCACTTTCATACTCGGGAATAAGATTTGGTAAACAAAACCAAACAGGAGCTCATGAAAGTAGCAAACCTGTTGTTTCTTTGTAGCACGGTAAATGTTGCAAATTCTGTCCACATGACACTCCCAGAAAATGGAAAAGTACAAACATCTACAGTTTGTTGTGTTGTGTCTCACATCTGCCTATTATCGTTGTCTATCTTCGCCTACTGGTAACTTCATTGGCTATATGTCAAAATTTGCACACACTGAGTGCCACAAGGTATTTGTGCATTCCGCAGCTCCACTAAATTCCTTTCATCATCAAATCCCCAAACCCTGCCTGCAGATTATTGTTCTTTTAACAATTGAAACCATATTTGGAAGATTGGCCACACAAAAAAGAAAGTACAAACATATTTGGAAGAATACAGAATTTATATTAAAATATAATAGAACCAACACATTACTCCATAAATTTATATTCCAACCATCACTTATAGCAAAAATGATACAGGGATTCAGGTGGTATGTTAATTACAAAACAAGTCTAGTACTTGACCATTCAGGAATAGAAGATTTCATGAAGCACCATTGCCGCAGCTATAAAATGTGGTTAGCAGTCAAATTACCTGCAAGAACACTAAACAGCTACCTTCCCTGAGACCTCACATTGTGCAGATTGGTTATGCCTTTTCCTACAAGTCAGAAAAATTAGTTAGCACTGTGAATTATAAAGACACAATCCAGAACAAGAATCATATGAAATAACACAACTAATCTAAAGTTTTCCTTCTTCTATTAAATATATCTGTCTATCCATCTATAATTCTATCTATAGGTTAGCTTTTTCAAACACAGATTTGATTATGTTATCAGCTAATGTGAATAAAGGCTCTTTTCTGCCACTGTCAAATAGATGACAGCTCAAATCCCTCTAGGTTCATTCTTAACTTACACCAGTCCCTTCTTTAATCTTTTCAGAAAATTATTTCCAACCAAAATCATACCCTTGGAGCCATAACTTTAAACTGAATAACAAATTAAGAAGATGCCAAAAAAAAAAACCTAGTTCATAAACTTTCATAGACACCTTTGAAATCGGCAATATTGATACAAATGGTCAAAACAAAACAACTGAAACAGGTACAAAATAAAAGATTAATCTAGAACTGCAGACTAAACCAGAGCAGATGCCAGAGTGCTAATATAAAAAACTACATCAATTTAGTAAGAAGTCATTGAAGAAACTTTATTCAGAGGGACTTACTTCTCATATAGCTTGATGACTGACCTTGGCCTCTCATAACTATCTTCCTTCTGCTGAGGCTTTGGTTTCCTTGCGTTCCTTGACTCTGGTTTCCAATTAGCATTGGCTAGAGACTGGCCCAACAATTCAGCAACGTCTGTTGCCATTGCCTCAGCCTTCTTCACAAAAGGAAAAGTTTCCTCCTTGAAGTGGTGTGACAACCACAAATACATAGACAAAACTTGATGCTTAGACTCAAGATCCAAGAGCTCCTTATTGTTACGGGCAGACTCCTTTGGTATGCCCATAGCAATATTGACAGGGAGATTCTGACTATATGACGATGCAAATCTTAGAAGATGGTACATGGCTTTTGGGTCTCTGATATTAACTGGGGCAAAACAGAAGTTAAAACGATCCTCCAGAGATAATTGCTTGACTTTCTGTAACAAATTTGCAACCTTCTTTATATGATCATGTCGACACAAGAAGTATGACCCATCCAGACGGCAATTTTCACCAAATTTTTCAAGTAGCTGGCAGAATGTAACATTAGAAAGTTGTCCTGCAAATAGCTCAACCTGCTCAAAGAAAGGGAAAAGGCCCACTTTCTTAACTTCATCAAAAGGTTGCTTTAAACAGTCAATCAAGTAATCCAGATCATCTGCATTCAATGTGGTAGTAAGTCCATCTGGATAAATGCTTCCTCTGCGACCAGCTCTTCCAGCAATCTGCTTCACCTGAGATGCTGGAACCTGGACATTTTTGTCACCATTGTACTTCACAAGGCTGTAGAATACAACCCTCCTGATATTAAGATTCAGACCCATCCCCACCGCATCAGTAGCAACAAGCACATCAAATTCATTATTTTGATCATTAAACAAATTTGCTTGCTGTCTACGAGTTTCCGGTGGCAAGGCACCATAAATAACACAACAACGATGGTTGGTGTGTTTTTCAATTGCAATTTTAACTTCAAATACCTCTCTCCTTGAGAAAGCAACCACACAGTCTCCAGACCGAACATTTTTGAGATCTCCCAAGAGCGTTTTGGCTTCAACGACCAACGGCTTAAACCTCTCATAATGGTGCTCGTACAACTCATCACCGGTATCTGAACAGATCTTTCGAACAATATTCAGAACACTTGGATCCCCACACAAATGTATCTCATCAGCCTTCAGCCCAAGCAATGCTCGTGTCCATGCAAAGCCTCTATACGGGTCTGCCATCATCTGAATTTCATCAATAACAGCAACATCATACAAGTCATCGGTAGACACCATCTCCACAGTACAAGCAATATGGTTTGAGAATGGGACAAATTTCTTTTCTTGTCCGGTGTGAAGACTACAGTAAACCCCAAGCGCATTCACTTTGTCAAAGACTTCCATAGCCAATAACCTCAGAGGACTGCAGTAAATACCCTTCTTTGCTTCCATAAACCGTTGCAAAGCATTGTAAGTTTTACCACTATTGGTTGGACCACAGTGATAAACTATCTTACGCTTCATAGCCCGTGCAAATGGAAACCACGTATGGGGCTTAGTGAGATCTGCTGATTCAATCATACCATGAAACCGCTTGATCTCATCAGTACACTCTTCTAAACAATATTCAACAAATACCGGAAACAAAAACTTAACTGCATCATCAGATGGACCAAGTGACACCACATACTTGGCAACATCAGCGGAACACTTCTTGAAGAAAAAGTTCCGAAACTTGTGCACAGCAGTTGGAAAAAATGACCTGCCAATGTATATTGCAAGAGCCTGATCAGCTGCCCAACCTGAAATCCCAAAATACCGGAATATTTCGTGAAGAGTCTCCCAATCAGACCGTCTCTGCTTCACACCCTTTTCAGCATTGCGAAGCTCATGATACAATTCAAGAGGCTCGCGTGATGCAACGTGCTCCAAGCTCATAGGCTTCACTGAACTCACATTGTCATCACCGTTTTCCGACTCAATTATCAATGAATCACTAATAATACCCTCATTATCATCATTGTCTCCTTCACAATTTGACAAATTGCAAGCACTATCCTCATTTACAATCTCAAAATCCATACTTTTCCCAGCATTCTTATCAAAATCACATTCTGAATCAAGCATTTTTCCACTACAAACACTATCATCGCCCACATCTTGGTCCCCATCTTCCACAGCAGTTGAAAAGGGTTTCATATCAAGGGTATCGCAGCCCATACATTTTGGGCTTTGAGGGAGCAATCTAAGACGAACTGGGTCCATTAAGCTCGCCGAAAATGAACGGTTTGGAGCATCGAAAGCTGGAGAAAATGGTATATTTGGCAATACAGAGCGGTCATATGGTCCAGAGCAACAGAGATATTGATTCCACAAGAAAACTCTAAACCTAGATATGTTTTTCTTAGAAGCATAAACTCGAAACAGAGAGCTTGCAGGGCCTCTAGCCATTATTGAACACTCACATAAAACTTAGAAGGTCATAAAAATGATAAAATCAATAATAAACGACGATTTAAACTTCAATACGAAGAAAAAGCCCAGAAATTTAGGAACGATTTAAGCAAATAAGAGAGTGCGAATTGAATGGATTATAAAGAGCACACCTGAGGCAAGAAAAAGTGACTGATTTGAGAGCGAGAGCGCGAATTGAGGGAAAGTGGTGGTGAGGATTAACCCAGAAAAACCCTAAAGCTGGGTTGGGTTTTGAGTGTTGAGGCTAATTTCTTGCTTAGGTCGGTTGGTTCAGAAAATTGAGACCCGGGATTGACTCGCCGGGTTCGAGAATACTGACTCGGATTTCAAATTTGGGCCGACTTCGGACAGGCCTATCTCAGAATTTAGTGCTCCTAGATTCAAAAATAATACTAGGGATTTTGTATCACAAATTTGATTTCCAAATAATATGGCAGCGTATGTGTCCGTGTTTATATGGGCTTGGCCGCAAATTCTTCTGTTAGTGACCATTAAAGTACCCCAAAATCTATAGTGATTTTGGTTCTTTCTTCTTTTGTTTTGGTACATATTAAGATGATTTAAAATATTACGGTAGTTTGATTTAGTGGGTGCTAGTTATAATATTAAGTGGAACTTATATGTCCAATCCAAGTACATAAAAGAAACAATATATTGCCAACTTGTATAATTGGAAATGTAGAAAACTGTACAGTGACACACGAAAGGGAGTATGTTTTTGGTACTAGCCATTAGCTACAACATTACATGGTGACCAAGTACTAGAGCTAGAAGAAAGTTTCCTTTCCTGTCCTGTAAATCAATTCAATCAAGTATAGCATTTGTTTGTAGAATAGCTTGTGGACATGTCACTGGGACAAGGTGGTGAATCAGATGCCAGAGTGGGCTTCCAAGCATCATCTGAAGCCAAACTGAAAGGAAATGCGATTGATCTGATGGTTCCCCACTGGCTATTATTGTTAGCCACCTGGCTTGTAGAACTACTTATGTTCTTCCTGAAACCCCCTTCATTTTCTTCTGCTGGGTTCATGTTCCCTTGCATTTGATCCTGTGGCATACTGCTTGAGAAGCCACTAAACTGATGTTGAGAACCATCAAAGTCTACACTCCCAGAGGTGTTACTCAAATCACAAAGTAAGGCAGGGTTGAAAACCATGGAAGCAGCATCAATACTAGACTTGGTGGGTCCTCCTGACATTTCCATTGGAGAGAACACGAAGTCATTGGGGATTTCTCCATCAAATATGGATGGTTTGGAGACTGCAGGATTGATGGGTTTGTAGGGGAGCATATCAAATGCAGAGTAATTGGTGTTAGAGACTTGTTGTAAGTCATTGTTACTCCAGAACTGGATGGCTGATCCTATTCCTATGTCAGTTGTGCAAGACATGTTCTCTGAACTGAACTGAGTGCTGCAGTGTGCACCTTGAGTACTGAGTAAACAAGAAGCTGTAGGTTCTGGAAATGGAGACACCCAAGATTGAGAAAGAGCTCTCTGTGCCATGGAATTTGTTTTTTTGAAAATCCTACAAATTGCCCATGAATCCTGTAGAGTTTCAAGGATGAGACAGTGATTAGCAACATGATGTATTGAAACAAAGTCCAAAATTAAGCAGTTGAACAAACAAACTACTTACATTTGCAGGAAGGCTTTTATCTAACAACTTTTTTGGTGGTGCTGAGTCTCCGAGAGAAGGAAGGCGAAATTCATGCATCATCCAGTCAGTTTTGATCCCTTTAGCAGCTCTGCCTCTGTAGAACACAAGGGACTTCTTCAAACCTATGCACTTGGTGCCCTCAGAAGAATAAATAGGCCTATCTGTTCCAGTTGCTTTCCAAAACCCAGCTCCTGTGACTCGGTTAGGCCTAGCACTGTTCCTGTATTTCCGGTCCCTTGGGCAGTAGAAGTACCACTCTTTCTCCCCACTACTTGCCAGCTCTGCTTGCACATATCAAATACAACTTATAAGTTGAGTGACAAAAAACCAACATAACATACAACTTGTAAAATTTTGAAAACTGGTTAAGAAAGAAAGAATGAAAGCCATTTATGAACAAGGTATGAATCAGAGACAAGCTTATCTTACTTGGAAGATCCCAGGGGTCATATTTATAAATGTCCACTTGCTTAATTAGTTCAATGGGGAGAAGCCTTTGCTGTATTTTTCTCTTGAGGTAAAACCCAACAAGCTCCTCATCAGTGGGATGAAACCGAAAGCCCGGCAACATCGCATCATCAACCTTATCCATCTCATTCTTCTCATCCATATTTGTCTTCCTTCTCTAGAGTGCTTAAAAGTATTTTTTGTGACCTTTGTGAGTATGAAAATCTAGCAGGCTCTGGCTTTGTACAAACAAGAAAGTTTTGGGAAACTAAACTAAACCAGACCCTTGAGGAACAATGACTAAAAGACTATTAATGAAATAGTACAAGAACTTAGGGTGTGAAGCAGTTTGAAGTTGTTTAACATAAGCTCAAAGAGAGTTCACTCCATCCAAAGCAAGCAAGCTATCATGTGCCACCTGAGAAGGGGTCTGCTTCCGAAGCTTCGGCCGCCCTTTCAGGGTGACTAATGGAGAGTAGCTTTGCACGAAAATCACGATGACTTGGTGAGGCTCTCTCAACTCTCTTAAGAACAGCTACCAAGGAACCTGAGTCAAGTGAATGGGATTATAGAATTAAGGCTTTTTAATAAGTTGGTGCTTCTTCAACTGCTTAAGAGGCTTATTTAAATCCAAATTAAGGATCTCAAACAGTCTACAAATTCAGCAAATTTTGGAATTTTAAAAACCAAGTTGCTTTCACACTTCCTCATGTTCACTCCCTATAGAAACCACCCTTTTTATCTTCAAAACAACCAAAGACAAAATGACAAACAGAGGTTCCTTGTCATAGTATTAAATTTAATCTTTTAAAAAATCTTCTTTTTTTTGGCTACCTCCTTTTAAATAATCTTTGCTTGATTTGTTTTCTTGCAAACCATGTAGGATGGACCAACTTCCAATACCAGAAGGCTCAAAATTACAGTCAAAATAAGAGATTTCTATGCAAAAATTTGAAATTCCTCTGAGACCCCTTTTGAGTTTTGAGGGATATAGAAAAATAGAAATATCATTTCTGGCATACCTGGATCCGATAATGCCATTTCTATTCCATTATTCTATGAGCTTCTATTCCCTCATCTGCCACATATGAAAACGTGACATGCCAGCGCATATTTTAATCTTAAGATATTCCCAAACCAGTGATTAAGTATAATATTAATAGGGGTAGCTCAAGCATACCAACTTCTCTGTCATTGGTCCTACTTGGCTTCAACCAGTAGAAAAGGCCACCATGCAAAATAAACCACCGGACTAATCTTCATTTACACACTAATTAATATAACACAATATTATAAAAAGGGGAAAGAAAATGTAATGGTAAATTGGGTCATGTGAGCAAAATAATAATAAAAGAAACAAATAAAAACAGTTAATATCTTTTTCCACTGCTGCAGTGATGACAAGGTTAGGCAAACAGTCCTGGTTGGGGCTAAAATTGCTTTGGACTGCACTATTTAGGGTAAACTTAGACTGTTCACCAAACTGTAACAAAGGGCAGTTCAACTACTAGAGCTTATGGTTTGACTAGTGATGTCACCTGACATCAAAAGTTACATACATACGACACATTTTGTACAAACAAAAAAGAAAGTATGCCAACAGATATACTGGTATGAGCTTCTTAATGTTTTGAGTATGCAGCTTAATTTAAAGATGAAAAAGTCTGAACAATGTTTAATATTGAACCCTTTACTGTTTTGTTTCAATGAAAGGATCTGCCTCAATTTTGTCAATTATTTCCATTAGTTAATAATAAGAAATGGGAAGGCAGAGGTCAATCCCCTTGATTTCACAAACATTGGAATCCAAAATTCCTAATTTCCAAATTTTTTTGGTATTGTCACTGGCCAAAAAGAAAATGCTTTTGGTGTTTCCAGACACCAGTTTTTGAGATGCTGCATTGCTCCCAAAGAGTAGAGACTTGGGCTAAGTCCACTTGAGATGGTACAAAGAGATAGCTGCTCATGTCAACCACTAAACTGCTCAACAAGTAATTAATTAAGCCAAAAGTGAGGTACTAAGACCACTGTGTTTGATTTAAACTAATTGTCCTTTGCTCCAGTTTGCTAACCATGTCTGCTATAGAAATAGCAAGCCATGAAGCATTAATTAATTAATAGGGGAAGATCCTTTAGGGTCAAAAATGGCCAATTGGGGACTCAAATTTAGTGAAATTCCCCAGATAGTTGACCCTCGTTTGCAACCCTTGTTGTCTGTTCCTTGACCTAGGATTTGGAACCCATGCGTGCAACCTAAGTTGAAAAAATGAATCATACTCCTCCAAACCAAGCTTTCTTACCTCTTTCTCTGCAAACATCAACCCTCCAAACACAACCATGTTCCCTACTGGACAAATCCACATCAATGTTATTGACTAATGCATGGCTTCTGTTATTTAATGCTCTAATTATAGTATGCTTTTGCTTAACCTCTTCAAATTCCATGCTCCCTTAAATTATTATTAATGCTTTCTATTCTGTGTAAATATAAGCAACACTACAACCCATGCACCATTTTCACATTTTCACATATTATCTTAGTATTGTGAACAAATGTGAGAGTAGATTTCAACCATGCGTGCTTGTTCAAATTACTCATTCTTAATAAACAATAAGCCTAGGTTTAGCTTATGGGATTAGCTAACTAAAAAGTCTAGCACTATTGGTTTCTTGAATATAAGAGTATAAATGTGTTTTTCAAGGGCTGAAAAAATGATGAATCTACCCAATAATTAACCTCGGCAAGTTACTACTACTTTCAACTTCTTATCTTTAACTAGCTTATACAACAAGTTGTTCCATTTTACTGAGAAGAGATCAAAAGGTTCTTGTTTTCTAAAATAGGAGTCAAAAATAGCAACTGATCAGTCTGATCATATATCCATAAGAATAAATGAGTTGCATACATAATCAACTTGCAATTATTAAGCAATAATTATATATTGATAAATGGAATTTATCAACTTACAGATATATGCATCATTATCAACATTCTCAATCACATTTAGGCCTATATAATATTATTTTGGAATAATTAACTAAGAAAAATCCCTTGGAAAGCAACCTTCCTTCATTATCTTATGACTTAAATAACCCAAATTTCTGTCTTGTTGCTTACTTTCTAAGTTGCTGTTCAAACCTTATCATTAATGGTAGAGACTTGTGAATACAGAAGGAGCTCCATGCACCCACCTTCATCAAATTATTACCCATTCCTTAAAATAGGGTTTGTATGACGAAATCAAATTTGAGGAATCTTAAACCTATTCCTTGGAATAGAGTTTCCAATGTTTGAAAATGCTAAAAATGGAAATATTCTTATTAGGGTTTCAATGGAATTTTACTTTAAAAAACATAAATATAAGGATATGACCGTCTTTTTGATTTATAATATAAGTTAAAACAAGAAAATGAGAATGAAAACCCACCCCTTTTCGTAGGAATGCAAAACCTTCATTTTGTGGGCTTTGGATGCTAATGGAAGCTAAGCCCAAAGTAATTTAATTTGATTATCTGACACAAACACAATTAATTCTAAATCCTAAATTCCTAATGTCATGTCCATTTTTCTTTTCCTTTCATGAAATTTTCCAACCGAATTGAAAAAAAAAAAAAAAAAAAAAAAAAAAAAAAAAAAAAAAAAAAAACAAAAAACAAAAAAAGAAACCTAATCAATTGAAAAAGACAAGGGGAATTTGGATTCAACTGCCAGATTATTGGAACTTGGTGATGTCAAGTTGATGGGGATGTTTAAGAATCTGACATGGTGTTCTAAGCTTGGAAGCAAAATAGCCAAAGACAATACAAACATAAACTCAAATCTAGTCCTAATACTAAATTTGATTTCTGGGATAAAATATGTATGTGATTTCTTTCACATCAACCAACTTAAATTATTTTCTTTGTATAATTTGCATAAGTAAAATTGCGTTCGGGAATAAGGTGATAGGCCACAAGCTGGTGGTGACTTGTAAAATTAAATTAATCAATACTATTATTGATGGAATTTTGGAGAAAGATGATACCATCAACATAATATTTTTGCTATTAATTTATTTCAACAAGTAAAGACTAAAGAGTATAACTACGTTCAGACATTAACCAAGGTAGACCTATCATTCCCTTTAATGGAAATCCTTTTCACACCTATACATACCCAAGCCTAACCCCATTATGTCCTCAAGCTCCATACTCCCCAACATATAATAATCTACCCATATTAGCAAAATACAAACCAAAAAACAAAAAATAAAAATACCCCTCATTCACATCGTCTCACATCGTCTCAATCATGCCAATCATCCAACATGTAAGATGATAACTGGTCAATTAATAACAATCCTAAAAGTTGATTGTATTTAGGCATTGAATCAAGTTTATGTCACTCAAACACATCCTCAACTGCAATGTTTCTGAAACACAAAAAAACAAGGTCTCACCTCCTTGGGAACATTACATTAGATATGAAAATTGATCAATAACTGAAAATATTGAAGACAAGTTGAATCAACCAATTCTCCCTGAACCATTAATTATATACAGTAACTCCTCATTGTACATCCCATATCGACCAAAATTAATATCCTATCATATAATTGAAGAAAATGCTTTGCTGATTAACATGTAAAAAAAAGAATCAGCATACCCTATCATGTACTCTTTTCCTCTAATGTTATAGGAATCTCCAAATTTTCACTGCTCCTCTGAATCTTTAAAATTACTTTATCCCCCACGTTATATTCATCCAATACACTGTTCAACTCTGCTTTGCTTTTAACCTGATATAAGATGCATAACATTAATATAAAGTTTCTTTTTTTTCTTGCCAAAACATTGGTAGAAAATAATACTGCTTCTTGATGTCACATGAAAGTAACTTCATATAAAGGCTTAAGTTGTTGAACTCTGTATTTTATTTTATTTTATTTTTCATTTTTCATCTTTGTGAAATGGAAACTACGAGCAGACAGAGTCAAGTTAAATAACTCTTGTTATACAGGATTATGTTCGGACTTACTTCATAGTAGTATACAATTAACTGATTTTGCATCTTGATAACAGAAGCATGTTATTTTTTATGCATGGAGAGGAAAGAATAAGAGTTTTGAGAAAGGAACAGCTCACAGGTTTGTTGTCAACTGCAACAATGATATCCCCAAGCATTATATTACCAGCAAATCCCCTTGTGGTTGGAAGTAGGCCAGCCTTTGCTGCAAGACTATTTCCAGGTACCTGCAGCATTATAAAGTCAATCAAATGATCAAGAAGCAAACTGTCCATGGGCGGATGTGACATATACTCATTTAGAAAATATTAAATGATCTCAAAATCCACAGGTGTATACCTGTAGAACAAGAGCTCCATATCGAACATTGAGTTGATTTGCAACCAGGTCTGGAGCAATATCCACATTCAAACCAGCTCGAATAACCTAACATGGATGAACCAGCAATAAAAGAAGACACATATGGGCTTCTTTTGGTTAACAGTAGATACATAATCCAAATATTCCACTAAGTAGTGTGTTTGCTGGTGACCTATCAGCATAAAGACACAAAAATTTGTGCATTCCAAACAAAAGTGTAATAGTAAAATGCAAAGAACCACCAAGTGCATTAACTACAAGATGGATATTAAAAGAAAAGTCCGTTGCAGGGAAGGGTTGGCGCAGGTGTTAGATTGGATGTTGGTTTGTGAAAAAAGTAGTTAACAATGAGTGGGAACCATAAAATACTTAGTACTTATACTTACTTTGCCAAATTGGATCAACTGAGGTACGATTTTGAGTACAGTTGATGATGGGATGGCAAACCCTACACCAGCTGATGTTCCTATCAAACCATTTAAATTTGGAGGAAATCAGTTTGCAACTTCCATTTGAATTTTCTCAAATATCAAATTTGAATATATATCAGAGTCACTGTAATGGATTTCACTTTCATATTACAATAATTGCTTACCGTTCAGATAATAATACAAAGTGGTGATAGATAAATCTAAAAAAAACTTACCTGTCTGAGTAAATATTGCAGTATTAATCCCAATTAAATTTCCTTTGGAATCTAGCAGGGGCCCTCCACTGCCATAGTAGGAAAAAGTAATGTTCAGGTGATGATGATCAAGTTTCAAAAAATATTTACTTCTCACTGATTAAAAGAATTACCTTCGAAGTCTAACAACTTCAAAATGAAATTGGCACTGGCTATGTGCTCCTTGATGTTAAAGAGGGAAAATGGGGAACTGTGAGCTTCTTAATTAAGATTTTCTTGTTAGAATGAAATCACTAACCTGTTCCCAGGATTGATAGCTGCATCTGTTTGAATCCCACCACTAATTGTAACTCCAGTTTGACTAAAAATGTCTCGATTCAGTCCACTAATAACTCCAACAGTGAGGGTGTGATCAAAACCAAATGGGTTTCCAATTGCTAAACACTGCTGCCCAACTCTTAGAGAAGATGACTGCCCCACAACAATTGGCCTCAACAGATCTTCAGATGCGTCTACCTAGCAAGTTAGACATCTTAGTACCTAGCTATGGTAAACTAATAACTCACAAAAGAACAGCAAGCAGACTCAATTGAATTAACATATATCATTAAGCATACTCTCCTACAGCAAAAATTGTACAATAATGAAGCACAGTTTCTTTATACAAAAATATTATCCAAGTACAAAAAGAAAAAAAAAATACCTTCAAGACAGCAAGATCCTTTGCACGGTCAGCGCCAACTAGCTTACCCTCAAAATTCTTTTGTACCCTTTTAAAATTCAAGAAAAAGAGAAAAATAAATTTCTCCAATAAGTACTCTACTTAACAATAATGCACTGAAAATCTCACCCTTCCAGTGCTAGAATGTTAACTCGTGCAACAACCTGCCCAGGACCTGGATTCCTTGAGAGGGCATTGCCAATTACTGGAAGTAAAAGAGCACAACTGTTAATTTCAAATTTAAGTCCATTCAATAGTCTTAAGATGATCCACTATCATAAGTATAAATTCAATTATATCTTTGCACAGCATCCACACAGTAGAACAAGAAAATGTCAGTCTGAAAAGAAAACCTATAGATTATGAAGCCAAAATTTTTGTACCAAAAATACTTCAAGTTATAGGCTTGAAATGCAAAATTGCTAAAAGATGTATCGAATTGCCAGTGAAAAACCTTGTTGCAATTAATCCAACATGTAAAAAAAGGAAAATCAAAGTAATATACCAGAAGGAGGGGTATCAGCAATTGCAGATAGGTATGAAAATTTACCAATGAATGTAAAGAATAATTTTCGGGTTAATACCAGAAATAACATCATTAATGGGGAGAATCATGCAAGATGTATTCATTTAATGTTTTGAGACCCACAACAATATTCTTTTATATCAACATGTGATTCTTCAAGTTCCTTCACCAGCTCCTACCATGATAATTTGTTACAATGTGCCCTTGTCCATCCCAGACTACTCCTGAACCATTTCCTTCAGGAACCTGCTGATACATATGTTAAACATTATTTGCAGTAACACCATATTTCACGTTTATAAGTATGGCATACTTTATAATACTTGGAGTATGCCACATGTGAAATGCAAAAAACAAAAAATCAAACAAAAAGTGAACCAAGTTGATATGTCTCCTTCCAAAAACTAGTGGGAACAAAATTAAAAATAACAACCACACACCTCGACCACACCAGTTATATTAAGTTGAGGACGCAAAGTCACATCAAAAATGTTAACAACAGAGTATGTCTTCTTCTCAAAGAGTTGCACAATTCTTTCCTGTCAATGAGACACGTACCAACAATCCAGCCACAAAAATCAGAGAATTGAGCATGAAACAAATAAAAGAATGATTCCTCCTATAAAGGAATACAAAACATGAACCTCAGTGGGGAAGAGTGGCCCGGAAGGAAAAACCGGGGGAGTTACTTCTTCAAGAGTCACAGATGGATCCCCTAAAGCTTGAGCTGTAAATCCATATGCATCATCAAAGAAAGTTGACTATGGACCAGTTACCAGTCTACATTGCAGATGAGAATCTTGGCAAGCATAAAGTCCACAATTGCTTATTATGGCACCCAATGCATTGCTACATTCATAAACTTTTTCACAAACTAAACATCTTATAAGAAATTCTCGACAAGCATGACAATTTAAAATGAAGACAAAGCTGAAAACTTGCGAACCTGATAAGTACCTTGAAGGATCATAAAATGAATACATGAATATACTCGCAAACATTGCCCGCCTTGTTGTGAAAGGAGTAGTCTCGCATACTAATGGATCGAAATCCTTGCTCAGTTCTTGAACACTCCTAAAAGGAACCACCAAACATCAGAGTTCCAACAAAATAGGGAAAACCCAGAAACTAAAATCATATGGCCCAAGATAAAAATGTACATATAGAAACACATGGGTGCACATGACAAGCAAAAAAACAAAATAACTAAAATTGAGACGTATAAAATAATGAAAATAATTTTATTTACTGCTATTCACCTAGTAACATAAAGCACAAGATTTACCAGAATGCGTTTGCATGAGTAAATATAAAACTTTTTTTTTTTTTTGGCCACTTTAGTAAATATAAAACCTTAGTTACACATGAACATACACTTATACAAAAAAAATGCTTGAATTTAAGAAAATGTAATGCTACAGAATCAGAGAAAGGGGAAAAGGAACCTTTGAGTGGAAATGGGGAAGGGAGGAACGGCGTCGTCTTGGGAATTAGCACGGTGTGACTGAGAGTGAGAGCAGGCAGAGGATATGCCATCAAAGCAGAGCTGTCTTCGACCTATGAAGCGGGTCTTGGGAGTACCCAACCTCAATCTCAGTGCATGAGATTGCAGAGAACAGGTATTGGATGCTAACACTTGCATTTTTTACTGAACCCAATATTCCAATAAGCAAAGAAAAAAGACAAACACAAAAACCTCTCTGCGTTTGTGAGACTTGGAACTTGGGAGATAAGGGTTGGTTGGGTTGTTGTTCACGATTCTCACTTGTGTCACATGTTGCGATTACCATTCTGCCCTCGGATTTTAAGTGTTCAATTTAACAGTGACAATGCGTTTGGTTTGGCAGAAACGGTACACGCGAAGTGCTAAAAATGGAAAGGTTACTTTAGTATTTTATTTACAGTTTGAATTGGTTTGAGAGAAAATAAATTAAAATACAAATGTAAAGGGAGTGTACTTTTTATATCAATCCTTCTTGATTTTTTTTTTTTGGTCAAATCAATTCTTCTGAGAGACACTTCCATGGGCTGTCTCAGAGGTGGGACCCACGATATATGATACAAGTTGGGCCCACAACAAATGATACAAGTTGGGCCCACAACATGGGCCGTCTTCTCTCATTGTGAGGCATGTCCCAAATTGGGCAATCTTCTTGGTTACATTTAGAGAGAATCAAACCATAATCGTAGCCTAATCATGACGACCCTCGAACTCAACTTTTTTTCACTTAAGAATGAGATATCAAAGTTTATTAGCAGGACAGAACCCCAAAATCAATTCAATAGCACAAGGATTGGTATCCACAGACAGGGTTAAAACTTCTGTATTTTACTTTCAGCTAGGTTGCGGAACGAGATCAGCTGGGTTCATTGTAACAAACAAAGCCACCCATTTGGCAAATAAAACGAATGCCTCGTTATGCACAAGGCAGACGAGCACAACCTAAAGCTTTTCCAGATAAGATGACAATCAAAGAAATTATAACAAAACAAGTAATAAGCAATTGATTTGTCATTTAAATGAAATATCCCAAGTAATCAAGTAGCAAATAACAATAAAAGCATCCCAATCTAGCTCCCAAAGTCATTCATCAACACAACCTAAGTCAAAATCTTGCTCAAGCATATCTTATAATTCAAAACACTTTTGATTTATCACATTTAGCTCCTTGCAGCCTGCTTTTCCTTGGCCTTCTGGATCTTCAAAACCTTCTTCACAATCTTTTGTTCTTCCACCAAGAAGGCTCGAATAATCCTACATAAAATTGGAAAATAAATACTCAATGTCATGCCCTGATTACTATACCCAAGGAATATAAGAACAGCTGCAGGCCACAATTATAACTATTTACCCCTACCATACCTCTCCCTAACAGCACCTCCAGACAACACACCACCATAGGCCCGGTTCACAGTCCTTCGGTTCCTAGGTAACCTAGACCTCTTGTATTCAGCAGGTCTCAAGTGGGGAATCTGCAAGGAAACCAAAATTGCTATCAGCCAATGATACAAGAANACTCAGAGATTAAATATTAAATTTTAAACTTTACAAATATTGAAAAAACAAAAAATCAATAAAAAAGTTATGACTGTTAGATAGTTACGGGGGGGGGAGATTCAGAGCTGTCATTAAGCATAAGAACACAAGAATACTGAACGGCACATTAACTCTAAGCTTTCATAAGCAAATAAATAATAACGTTTGGAATCAAAAGAAACGGAGGGAAGATAAGAGTGACGGAGAGGAATTTTCAAGTTTCAAGAATTAGATGAAAAATATAACTTATGTTGCCTAACTTAAATATTAAAACTATATATATATTCTCAGTTGCAGAAATACTCTCCATCCGTTTCCTCCCTATCCAAACAAGGATCAGAGATATTAGAAAACTCTTCTCCTCTTTCTTTTCACTCACATATTTTCTAGTGTTTTCTCCTAACTAAAATTGTCAAACACACTGCAAGTCACTCATTCGGCTAAGCATATTGTTTGAACCAGAACATTCAGTTATGTATTAAAATCGACCCTGTTATTACCTATCACTGGACTTTGAAATACATGAAGATTACTGCCTACTCTCTTGAAATCAATAGATTGCATCTGTTCCCAAAGAAATTACTCACACTACAACAACATATACACAAAATCATGGAAACAATGGAATCCAAAGTAGCACAAGACCTAGCGATCATCCATCACTCAAATACAACAACAAATTCGTAAATTCACATTATGAACCTAACCCAATAGCTCAATGAAACATAAATACAGATATATCTTTTTATGGCCACACACACACAATTGATCAAACGCAAGAAGAAACAAACATACCCCTTGGATTCTCTTGCCGGTAACAGGGCATTTGGGACCACTGGCTCTCTTCTTGGTGGTCTGATACACCAACTTCCCCCCTTATATTCAAAACCCATAACATCAAATCAGCCAAAGCAACCAAACGAATCTTCAAAAGCTAGCAAGCTCAAATGAATTTTGAACAGATTTCAGCCAAGAAAAGTCAATGCTGGGAACAAAAGTATCATACCAGGGGTTTTGACGACGCGGTGCTGGTTCGATTTGGTGGCGTAGCTGTGACGCTTTCGGTATGTGAGCCGCTGCACCATTTTCGAGTGCTCGTTTGGCTCTGCTCGCTCTGTGGTGTGACGGACTGCAACAAAAGGGTTCGATTGAGAAGAAGAGAGTTTAAATAGGGTTTTGAAGCTACGAAACCCTAGATCTAACGGCTGTAACGAGTGTTTAATATTTGACGGTGGGGATTTAGATGAAAATAAGTGTCAAGGGATATGCAAGAGAGAGTAGACGGTGAAAATATAAACTGCAGAGTGAATAGTTATTTGTAATTTAGATTAAATAATTTTTACCTTTTTTGTTTTGTGGTCTGAAATAATTTATTATTATAAGAAAATTACAGATTTAGTCCAATTATTTTATACCTCGTTTAATTTTGGTTCACAATCTTTTTTAAGTTTTGTTTTAATCCACTAATTGTTCCACTTGTTCAATAAAGGTTTAGATTTGTTTTCTCAAATTTTGCATGTCTTTTACACTATCAAATCTCACTCAAATTCAGCAAATATATAAAACTATGCATTTCTTGTTTACAACTATATAAAGATCATTCAAATTGGAATTCTAAAACTCAAGATAATTAACCCCAAAATAGGGTACCCGAAACTGCCAATTTTTCAAACTTCACCCAATCTCAATTTTTTTGGATTATAACACTCCAAATTTGTTTTTATGACTAAAAAATGATGGAATAAAAATTATACTTCAATTATAATTGAAGAAAACACAACTTAAAAGATTTAAAGTCACAAATCTGGACCTTTATTGAACAAATAAAACAATTAGTGGACCAAAACATAACTTAAAAAAAATCGTAAACCAAAATTGAACTGAGTGTAAAATAAGTGTACCAAATTTGTAATTTCCTCTTATTACTATTTTAACTTTTTTAAATAAGATTTCTTTTTTTAGTATTTTACTTTTTTGACTTTAGTCATTTTGTTTCACAAATGGTATTTTAAGTGAATTCAATTTTTGTAAAGCATGTTACAACATTCAAACTCTCATACTAACTTAGTCTTCTTTTCTATTGTACGTATAAATATATTTTTACACCAAAAATATATTTAAGAATATAAAAACAGATAACCAAAGAAAAAATTATAGTACAAGATACATAAGTTCATTTTACACCTCCTAATGTTAAATTAATCCACCTAATAGTTTGAATGTCGAAAATATCCACTCAATGATAAATAAGCATACATTTAAAAAGGAGCCGTTGAAATTGACAAAAAAAGAGGCGTTGAATAAATAGAAAATGAAAATTAAATATTAAATATCAAATATCAATAGTTTTTCAGCAAAACAGTAAGAATAATTTTTTTTAGTTTAGGTACTAACCTAAAGCAAGACATTTTAAATTAGGTAACAAATCGGTTTGCTATATAATTGTGATTGTCAAACAGTCACAACTGTGACTGTTTCAATTTCATAAAAATTTTAAATTTATAAGAATTTAATGCTTTTGATTTAGATTTGGGGGATGAAGTCCTATAACTCAGAGATTAAATATTAAATTTTAAACTTTACAAATATTGAAAAAACAAAAAATCAATAAAAAAGTTATGACTGTTAGATAGTTACGGCTCGGTACAACCATATTTTTTAAAGTTGGTACATAAACTGAAATTTAGTATCTAAAGTGAAATGACATAAACGTTTTTGTAGTTAAAATGAAAAAAAAATTGCAATTTGGTACCTAAAGTCAACGGACCTAATACCAAATCCTAATAATTTTTTAGAATAGCATGAAAACCATATAATATTTCAATTTGACTACCAAATTTAAATGTAATTTTTTAGATTAGATCATAAAATGTTGGCCCTTTGTTTTGGGCCTTTCCATTTGACATTTTTGTCCTGAGACTGTTATATTGTCTTGGAAGTTGGCTAATGTAGTCTAATTGTATTTGTGAGCATAAAATTACAACGTTACCCTTAATTTAGTTTAAGGTATAGAAATGTGATGTAAGGTATAGAAATGTGGTGTATAGTATATAAATGAGGTTTATAGTTTAGAATTAGGGTTCCAGAGCTTATGACTTAGAGTTTAGAATTAAGGTTCTATCCAAAACCCGTGAGCTAAATTCTAAGCCGTTTTGCTGCGTGGCAGTCAAAAACAAACCTAATATTTTTTTTATTGTAGTGTCATGTGATGTAATATTTGTAAATTATAGTACCTCAGTAGGTGTAAGTGTAAATAACTCGAAATTTGAGTTATTTTATCTAATTTAATTAAATTATTTAAAAGGGCAAAATTGGAATCATAAAACACCAATTTTTATTGAGGGACACGTGTCACTAAAATGGATAGGAGACAGAGAAGTCACATGGAATTTGGTGACAGCAGATTTGAACTCTCTTAATATCATTGCATTAATTCCAGGAACCCACACACTGTTGTATCAGAATTAATGCTAGCTAGAAGACTAGAACTGAACCTAAAATACTCAGTCGCTAGCTTAATTTGTATATATAATAAAATGATTGAGAAATAAGTTCAAATGAGTGAATAAAATAGTCTAATTCTCCATATATTAGAAAATGTAGTTCGCCTTTAATTTCAGAAATATAATTACCCGACAATAGCATGCATGTAAATAAGGAGTAACATTTCGTTTTTTGGATGTATGAAATGTTAACACATACCTATCAAGTTTTCGCTGAAATAATCAAAATAAACCGAAATAACCCAATAATTTATTTATCTCTCACTTTGAATGTTCGTAACTTTTAAACCATAGCTCCGATCAATGTATGGTTTGCGTCTACGGCTTGTGGGCTCGAGACCAATCCAACGAATCCAAGTTCGAAACCAAAAGACCAATAAACAAAAAATCAACTTTTGAGTCAAACCTAATTTAAAATAATAATCTATAATTTATTACAAAACCTTTTATTTTTCAAATAAATCCCCAAAATGTTTTTAAATAAAAACAAATAATGGGAAAACACGTAAAAATTTTCCCAAGTCGCAAATAAAATTAAGGGATATATAATTCAAAAAAATTTTAGGACTCCACAAAGAGGTAATAGGAGTTTTCTACGACAACAAGAGGATTCGGTATCCACAATTTTTTGCTCTATGGGGTTAAGAAGTGATAATTACAATTATAGGAAAAATCCTCCAATATTCTACCGACCACATCTGTCTTACTCGGTTTAGTCTGATAGTAACTTATGGGCACAACAAGAGGCAAACTCTTCAAATAAGTATGACTATGGGCAAATTCAAACCACAAAATAAAGTTTTGCCTCAAGAAATTTCAAAAAACAAAGAAAAAAAGAAACATGTATGTGATTCACACTTACTCAAATTTCATACACATACTGAGTGCTAAATAAAATCATAGATTTATTACAACAAGCAAACCAATCTTTTTAGGTACAATAATTAAGCAAACCAACAAGAAACACAGCCTAATACACACAAATAAGAAATCATCCAACACTTGTTACATTCAACAAAAGGAATATCCCCCCGCCTTTTGGCCTTGAAACAGATGATTCTTAAGTTAAGCAGCTTACCCAGATCGAGTTGGCATTCATTAACTCTTGAAGGATATCCCCCCTCCTTTCACCTTATGAAGGCGAGGACAGCGTGATAAAATTTTTTCAACATCTATCTTCACGCCAACTGTACCCACACCCCATATTGACAAGGATCGTAGGTGGTTAAATGTGGTTGGTGGTTGGAAGATTTCCATGAACTTATTGAGCATACTGCGCTCAGGTATTTGTATTACCAATTTCCTGAGATTGGTGAGCGTGGTCAGATCTTTCACATCGGCTTTGTCGGCAGGAAAGTTTATTAGGGTCTGCAGGTCATTCAGATTTGCAAATTCCAACTTCTTGGTCTTAGATCCACAATCATATGGAAGACACAGATGCCTCAATTTCTTCATCTTCCAAATCACATTCGGAATTCGTTTTCCCAGAGTGAAAGTACTTAAATCTAGGGCCAATAAAAATCTCAAGTTGCCTATAGATGAGGATAGCACCCCTTCCTGAACAGAACTTAAAGTCAAAACCCTTAAATGGATCAAATTTGCTATTCTTTTCGGTATTTTGAATCCATCAACTTTTTCAAGATCTAAGACTCTAAGAAACTTGAACCTCTCGACCATGGATTCAATTAGGTCCTGATTTATAACACTATATCGGTCTATTGGGAAGCCTAATGCAGACCTAATTGGAGGACATTCTTCGCTTCCCAAAGGGATAGACCCGCTGAAATTATTGAGATAAATTGAAACTCTGCGAATTTTACCTGCTGATGTTGGCCTGTTTATCATTGTAGAAGAAAAGAAGTCTGTCTCTCTGTTGCTGTTGCAAAGTTGTACGATTTGGAAGAAATTAGTCTCTTTGGCCTTTGACCAACATAGTTCTCGCATAAGATCATGCATGCGAAAACTTTTAATCCTTCCGCCTGAACTTCTTTTCTCCACTTGCACCAAATACCTTTCTGTTAACTCTGTCAAGTAGCGATATGCAACGTCCTCTAATGTCTCTTCCTTCTCTCCTTCACTTGACGATATGATGGCTTCTGCCACCCACAGATTGATTATTCTTCGCATCCGTATCTCAAAATCCTCCGGGAACTGGCCTAAGTAAAGAAAGCATGGTTTCAAATAGTATGGCAAATCATCATAACTTAGAGCCAACACCTCAAAAAACCCCAGCTGTTTTTCTTTGTGGCCTTTGACTGTTTTCAGGTGTGATTTGATATTTTCATGGACCATATTCCATTCATCAATGGTATGTTTTGTTGCCAAAATACCTCCAAGCACAACAATGGCCAGTGGCAGACCCCCACAATGTGGTACCATTTCTCGCCCTAGCTTTTCCATGCTTTTGACACTTATAAAAGCTTGGTTAGAACTAGTAGCCGCCCTTCTGTTTGCTGATTCATCTGAGCCATATATGCACAACATGCAAAAGTTAGACTATAAACACAAATTAATGGTACACATATATGGATATATCCCATAGTAAATAACACTTTAATTACGATCGACAATATATGTTATAGGACATGATACACATAATTTGATGATGGACATTGTATAAATCGTTGAAATTTCCTACTTTTTGTTGGATTTGGGCAGGAAGTGAAATGAATAATTATTCCACTAATCTCCAAATTTTGTTACCGTTTTTATGGAGCTACCTATTAATCAACCATTGTAGAAATTAGTGAGAAAGTATATATAGATTGTCACCATTGTAAGATTAGTTTGGGTCTTAAGTGGGAAAGTATAATTATTAATCCCACATTTTCCTCTTTTGGTTGGATTTGGAGTGGAATAGGAATAATTATCCCACTAATCTCCCAATTTGGTTACCATTTTTATGGAGCTACCTATTAGTCAACAATTGTACAAATTAATGGGTCCTAAGCAAGGAATAAAATTTCGGGTTTCGAGAAAATTTCGATGGAAATTTCGATGGAAATTTCGACGGAAATTTCGAAGATTTTTAAATTTCGACAAAAATTCGACGGAAACGATGGAAATTATTATCAAAATACGGAAATTTTGAATGAAACTTCACAATATATTTATTTAACATATTATCTACTACATTGATAAAAAACATTGAAAAAAATCAAATTATATGGTAGGTTTCATGTGATATGTGATGAATATAATGCGCGCTGGAGGCAAATACTATGAAATAAAATTAGTATAATGAATAAATAAAATTAATATATTATTTATACTCTATAATATATACACTAAATTCTATATACTTTATAATCTATACTCTATATTATTTAAGATATCGTATAGAATATTAGGGTTTAGGTCCTTTAGGATATTTTTAATTATTTTTTATATAAAAAGGTATTAGAGTTTATTGGTTTAGGGTTTAAAAACAATTAAACGAAACTCCAACACGGCCAAACGAAATCTCAAATCATTTTTTTTTTCAATTGCCCAAAAACCTCAAACTAGGATATGGTATATGNCCCCCCTGCCGCGCCGCCTGCCACGCCCCCCCAGCCGCGCACCCTGCCGCGCCCAAGATCTCCCTCGATCTCCCTCCTACGGTCCTGCCGCGCCCCCCGGCCACCCCCTGCCGCCGCCCCTCTTAAGGCGGCTGGGTTTCTCCGTTTCTGGGCGAAATTTCGCCGAAAACTTCGAAATTTAAACCCTTGGTCCTAAGGCAATCTTTTCCTCCACCATTATTTTTAAAATAATTGGTGACTCCAAAAAATGTGAATTGTCACTAACTTCAATTTAGTTTCAATTTAAGGTGGCTTTGGCCATATTTCTTGTAGTGACACAAGTAGCAGAGATACGAATTGAAGCTTTCATTTGGATCTTAATTCGATTAGAATTTTCACTGCAAATTGTAATATTTTACTTTAGACTTTCCATCGATCAATTTCTTCCTTTGAAAATCTTGAAATACTTAAGCCAATATGAAAAAAATTAATATGTCATCGAAGTAAAGATCAAGCACTTGTGTAAAGCACCTAATTTCACTAGATCCTGCATGTATATAAGATAAAGAAATAATTACTCATTACTACATCTTTGCTATGGTTTTTAACTTCTAATACCATTATTGTTAATATATAACAATTAGGTTAATTTTATTAACAATCAGGTCACTTTGAGTTGGTATCATTATTGTACCCGCATGTACACTCTATTCAGACTATAGCTCACACAGACTTGCATTCACACACCCACACTCACATCCAAATTCAACCACAGCCACAGCCACACCCAAACTCATCCATCTTCTTCATTGATCTCCGACGAAGATGATTGAGCGCAAAGTTTAAGGTAGCTGGTTTTCCATACGGCTGTGGTTATAAGCTAGCTGGTTTTCTAATATGAGAGAAAGAGAAGTCTGAGAAGTCGCAAAGAGAGAGAGAAGAGAGCTCGATCTGGACGACGTCGCAAGATCGAGAGCTCAGACTTCCTGATCAGCGAGTTGCACGACCCCTTTCGCCGATTTATGTTTACGTTCTTGATTTTTTTATTTAGTTCAGTTTCTGAAACTGCAGTTTTCTGCAGTTTCTGGAACTGCATAAAAAACTGCTGTTTTACAGTGAACTTTCTGCAGTTTGTGAACTGAAACTGAAACTGCAGTTTTTGGAACTGTAAGTGAACTGAAACTGCAGTTTATTAGAGTTGAAACTGCAGTTTATTGGAGTTGCAGTTTCAGAAACTGCAGTTTATTTGAGTTGCAACTGTAGTTTCAGAAACTGCAAATGAACTGAAACTGCAGTTTATTTGAGTTGCAAGCTTATAGTTGCAGTGTAAATGAAACTGCAGTTTATTGGAGCTGCAGGCTTGCAGTTGCAATTACTAACTACAAGTGAAACTGCAAAGTGAACTGAAACTGCAGTTTTTTTGGAGTTGCAGAACGATGCTTGTGAGTGAAGATGAACAATTGTCGATTTGGTAAAGTTGAAGAAAGAGATCGATTTGGCAAAGAAAATAAGAAGATCAGTTTTGGGCTGTTTGTGTAGTTGATTTTGTTGTGATGCATTTCTTTTGGAGGTGTTCGCATATTATTTTTTTGGCTGATAGATAGTGTCCGCAAGTTAATAAAAATAAATTGAGTGGTTTTGGTTAATATTTTATTGTGTTAGTACCTTCTAATTAATGGACTCTAAGATAAAACTAAATTTCATAAAATTAATCATTATATAGGAGATCGAGAAGTTAGGCGGAAATTCTCCGAAGTTAGGTATTACCTGCATCGTCTAGTACTCTTCCAAAAACTGCAATCTTCTGGAATAGTTCCCAGCTTTCTTCATCGTTTAGACAGGATGGTTCATAGAGGAAACCTCTCGGATCTGCACGAAAAGCTACATCTTTGTTGCGAGATGTGAGTAGGATTTTGGTTTGTGTGTCCTCGTGAGGTGGAAAGCCAGCACTTAGCAATGACCACGCATCACCATCCCACATGTCATCCAGAACCAACAAGCATCTCTTATTTTTCAGTACCTCAAAAAGCTCTTTGGCTATCTCATTATCTTTCTTCTTTGAACTCTCTTTTCTCTTCTCTTCATCAACCAAGATAACTTTAAACAGAATTTGCTCCCAAATGTCTCTTGTTTGCCATTGTTGAGATACACACACCCACACAAAGCAGTGAAAATATTCCCTAACTTCCTCATGATGGTAAACCTTCCGAGCAAGCGTGGTTTTACCCAATCCACCCATACCACATATCGAAACAACTCGACGACTGTAGTTTCCTTCTTTCAGAAGTTGTGCCACAAGTATGTTGGCATCTTCCTCTAACCCAACAACATTACGGTCGACGACATGAGAATAGGTGTGTCGTAATTTTCTCTTCACAACCTTGTAAGAAGAGCTTGGGCCCTCTCCTTCCTCCAACCTCTTTATGCCATATGAGTCCATATGCCCCGTCAACTCAGAGATGTGGCTCTTAATCTTCCCAATCTTTGACCCAACCTCATAGAGCGTTTTTACTGTTTTCCCACATTTAGAAAACCTTATGAAGAAATTACTGATTCCATGTAATTTGCTCCTGGATCCAATTTTGAGGTCAAATGTGTCGATGATATCATCTGCATCATAAGCAAGATCTCTGATTTCTGCAACCCACTGCCGTACAGTTGCATCTCCTCCTTCCCTTGAATCTGCATCCCTTAGGAAGCACCGCATCCGCTGTAGCTCTCGCTGCAATTGCCCAACTTTGACACGGACTCCATTGAAGATTTGGGCTTCATGTATGACCAAATCACCAAGCCTTTCCAGAAGAAAACAGACAACGATCTCAGCCATTTCACTTCGCTCAAAGGATAGTACCTACTGTCTCACTGTTTAACAATTTTTAAAAGGCTAGGTGCGGTGTAAATATTGTTTAAAGGACACAAGTCAATTGTGTTTGAGTTTGAGTTTTGAGTCTTTGATCCATCAGAGAAAATTCAATTTTGGACACTTGAAGTTTGAGAAGATTCAACGTTCGAGGCTGAGGGTTGGAGAACATTTAATTTTGTAGTTGGAGAACAATATTTTACGATGCAGATTGTGCATAGTTGGAGAAACTTACAAATTATCAATGTAAAATTTTATAAAATAAAAATTAAATTAAAAGGTCCGTTCATTATAACTACTAAAGTTTAATTAAATTTTAGTTTAACTACCAAAATATAATTAGATTTTAGTTTAGGTACCAGTTGACTTTTTAAAGAGTCTAAATATATAAATGTATCCAATTATCATGTTATTTACGAATCTACCCTATTAAAAATTAGGTTTGTCTTAGTCTGAACAATATACTAATACCCAATTAATACATAGAGAAAATGGAGTCACATACGTACATGACAGCAAACAATGTGTTTGATGAAGCGTCCAACCCCACATGCCCAATTACAAAGAGCCACCGTTGGGGTCCTTGTCCAAATGTATAATGTTATGTGACTGGTCAATTACTCCACCCACTTCCTTAACCTATGCAACCAATCCCACCTTCCTCTTTTCCTAAATATATAATACGTATAATCCATCTCCTTAGCCAAGGATTAAAGATGAAGAGAGAGAGAAACAGAGACAAAAACAGAGAGAGATGACCATTAATTAATTACATCATGGAATTGCTGCCCCAATCCAAAATCGAAAGCACCTCCTTCATCAATTAATCTCATCAAACACAGATCAAGTACTTTCATGGCATGTAACCAAACCCAACTTTCAAGCCTCACGTATGCACATGTTTTTCTAATGACCCAGTTGCGAATTATGTCTGCAAATTTCATTTTGGTGTTTCATTTGTTAATTTAGTCACAATTACATTATGATTGTGTGACATACAACTGTGAATGTATATAGTCACAATTGTGACTGTCATGTAGTCACTAATGTGGTGACTTAGTCACAATTGGGACTGTCATTTAGTCACAATTGTAATACTCACACTATATAGCAATCACAATTGTGACTGACATGCAGTCATCAATGTAGCTAAGTCACAGTTATACCAATACAGATCAGTCAAAATTATATTAATATTTATACATACACTAAATAATTTTACCTATTTATTTTACTTATGATCTCGTTTTCACTTAGTATTTAGGATATAACTACCGGATTTGAGCTTAGCTCGAGAGCTAAATCATAAAAGCATAACCTATTAACTCTAAAATTTGATTTTAAATCTTAAAATAGCAACTTGAAACGTTAAGCCCTAAAGTATATTAAATCATAATCCAACAAACCTGCAATGAAACTCAATAAAAAACATCTGAACTAACTTTCCAAAAATAAAATTAAAAATGATACAGATGTTGCTCTAGTGGTATGTTGGGCAACATATGTAGTGGCCCGTTCATGAGTGTAGTTTAGTCATTGTGAACCACAATTGTATATTTCAATGAATGATACAAGAGTATTGAAACTCTTGCATAAACTTCATCAGCTGTGGGTGGGCAAATATGTCAACCAATAAGGCCCAAAAGAAAGGGGTTGTTAGTTTGTGACCTAATCTGAAAATCAACTCTATTAATTAGTAGTCCAACCAAAAAATGATAGAGTCTTACTGGTTTTCTAAAAGATTATTGAAAATAGGTATTTAATCCTAATTTTATATAAATTAAATTCATTGGATTTTGAATTGGGTAAGATGGTTTTTCAATAAAAAATTATATTAATTTGATTTAGAAATAAATAGTGATGTGTATAATCATTAATTAAAAAGATAGATAATGATGTGAAAGTAAGTGTAACATTTAACTTTTCCATATAAGATTACGGCATATGATATTGTGCCCTAATGCAGCACAAATTTTTTTCTGATATATATATATATATAGAGAGAGAGAGAGAGAGAGAGAGAGAGAGAGAGAGAGAGAGAGAGAGAGAATAATGACTATCAATGAGCAAAAATGCCAATTATTAATTCTACCAAACGAATCCCTCCATTAAAGGTCCGTTAACTTTAGTTACCAAACTTCAATGTTATTTGACAAACATTGAAGTAACATGCCGAGATGACATGCGGAGATGAGAACTCTGTCGAGGATAGATCTGCAATGCAAAGTGTCAATTAACATGTATATACAAGTTTAATTATTAACCCCATTTTTGAAATAAGTCAATTATTGACTTGATTTAAATTGTTTTATTTGTAATAATTCAAATGAATAACATAAGTTAATAGCTATATATATATTTTTTTATTTTGGTATATTTTTTTATAAATTAAAATTTTAAAGTTTATTAATTTCTTTCAAAAATTATACCATTAAAATTATAGAAAATTTGGGTTAAATACCTAATCCCAATAATTTTTTAGAAAACCAGTTAGACCATATAATTTTTGGGTTGGGCTACTAATTAATAGAGTTAATTGTAAAAAAAATCGATGCTAATTAAAAATTTAAAATCAAGATACGAAGAAACAGTTAATTATCAAGTTTAATTAGATGAATAAAATGGCAACCTAGCTCCAACAAGATAATACGGTTAATACCCCTTTTGATTATTCACCTAATACATAAGAAATCTAAGAGGAAACAAATTAAAAAAAAAAAAGATTTGAGAGAATAAGAGGCGTTGGACTCTTGAACAGAAAAAGCATGGGTTTGAGTTTGAGTCTTTGATCCATCAGAGAAAATTCAATTTTGGACACTTGAAGTTTGAGAAGATTCAACAATGGAGACTGAGGGTTGGAGAACATTTAATGTTGTAGTTGGAGAACAATATTTTATGATGTAGATTGTGTATAGTTGGAGAAACTTACAATTTACCAATGTAAAATTCTATAAAATAAAAATTAAATTAAATTCATTGGATTTTGAATTGGGTAAGATGGTTTTTCACAAAAAAATTATATTAATTTGATTTAGAAATAAATAGTGATGTGTATAATCATTAATTAAAAAGATAGATAATGATGTGTAAGTAAGTGTAACATTTAACTTTCCCATATAAGATTACGGCATATGATATTGTGCCCTAATGCAGCACAAATTTTTTTTCTGATATATATATATAGAGAGAGAGAGAGAGAGAGAGAATAATGACTATCAATGAGCAAAAATGCCAATTATTAATTCTACCAAACGAATCCCTCCATTAAAGGTCCGTTAACTTTAGTTACCAAACTTCAATGTTATTTGACAAACATTGAAGTAACATGCCGAGATGACATGCGGAGATGAGAACTCTGTCGGGGATAGATGTGCAATGCAAAGTGTCAATTAACATGTATATACAAGTTTAATTATGAGTCTATTAATTATTAGGTACTGACACATTTTTTTACTACTCAAAACACACCAAAAGCCTTATAATTCCTTTGCGGGCCATCTTCTACAAATCTGGCGTTCATGGTCTCCGTTTGTATCATACCCTTTCTCTTTCCCCCTCTCTTCTTCCTCTTTTCTTCTTCCCTCCCTCTCCCTTTATCTCTCTTCTCTCCTCCGTCCATCTCTCTACTATGTTGCAGCTTAATTGAACTAGTTCATATCTCGAAATCTTTATCAAAGAAACTGGGTAGTACTAGTGGTCCCTCTGATTAATTGAACTAGTTCATATCTCTACAATTTCAGTTTTTTTTTTTTGTCAACCTCTACAATTTTAGCTAAAAGGTCTAAATCCTAAACCAAAAAGCATTTATGTGTTTTTTTTTTTTTCTGTAGTTTCTTTTCTAACATTCTTCTGAGCCACTTAACATAATTGGATTTAGCGTTTCAGAAAATACTCATATCAAGTATTCTACACTACTGAAACTGCAGTTTTAAAAACTGTATAGTTGCAGTTTCAGAAACTGAGCTAAAGAAACAAAAATCAAGAATCCATATCAAGTTTTCTACACCACTGAAACTGCAGTTTTAGAAACTGCAAGTTGCAGTTTCAGAAACTGAGCTAAACAAAAAAAATCAAAAACCTGCTACTGATAAGGAAGGCATGGGAGTGAAGTTGGCTTCCCTAATAACTCTCTGGGCATTGTTATAGTGAGGAACTTGGCATGTTCTTTGGCTTTGGAGGGTGGGAGAGAGTGGAGTGAAGCCAACTAACCTAGATATTACAATAAAGTGACCTAATTGTTAAATATTATAAATAGGTGTATTACATGTTACAAATAATAGGTAAAGTGTAGCCCAAATTAATTAATTCTTTAATTATTAACCCCATTTTTGAAATAAGTCAATTATTGACTTGATTTAAATTGTTTTATTTGTAATAATTCAAATGAATAACATAAGTTAATAGCTATATATATATTTTTTTATTTTGGTATTTTTTTTATAAATTAAAATTTTAAAGTTTATTAATTTCTTTCAATAATTATACCATTAAAATTATAGAAAATTTGGGTTAAATACCTAATCCCAATAATTTTTTAGAAAACCAGTTAGACCATATAATTTTTGGGTTGGGCTACTAATTAATAGAGTTAATTGTAAAAAAAATCGATGCTAATTAAAAATTTAAAATCAAGATATGAAGAAACAATTAATTATCAAGTTTAATTAGATGAATAAAATGGCAACCTAGCTCCAACAAGATAATACGGTTAATACTCTTTTTGATTATTCACCTAATACATAAGAAATCTAAGAGGAAACAAATTATAAAAAAAAAAGATTTGAGAGAATAAGAGGCGTTGGACTCTTGAACAGAAAAAGCATGGGTTTGAGTTTGAGTTTGAGTTTGAGTTTGAGTCTTTGATCCATCAGAGAAAATTCAATTTTGGACACTTGAAGTTTGAGAAAATTCAACGATGGAGACTGAGGGTTCACTATAAGAAAAACCTTAATAGACATCACTTGTTTAATATCAGTTTTTAACAAAACTGATATTGTAAAGTTTTAGATATCGATTAATTTTTTAGACGATATCTTAATTGATTAACATATCACTTGATTTTTTTACCGATATCTTAAATTTACACTTTTGAGTAACTTTTTTTGAAAACTGATATGTAAAGTTAATATCTGATAACTATATTATTTCTCATAAAAAACACGGGCTCTAACTTAAAAATTTTAGCCAAGTTTCCCAACCCCCCAGTCACGACACATTCCCCCCATTCACTCACCCAGCTCGATCCTTCTCTCTCACCCAGGCCAGCTCGCGCGATCCTTCTCTCTCACCCAGCTGTTGGCGTCGGTGCTAGCTGCCGGAAGTAGTCTTTGGCGTCGGTGCATGGCTCTCATTCTCCCTCCTCTCCGTCGATGGCGTCGGTGGCGTCATGGGGTTACTGCGTCTGTGAAAATTGTAAGCTCAATCCCTCCTCAATCTCTTGTACTCTTTCCCCTTCTCTGTACCTTCTTCTCTTGAGTTTCTTATTTCTGAAAATAGGGTTTCAAATTAAGGGTTTTTTGTGGTTTTTGTTTTTCTTCAAATTTGGGGGTTTCAGCTTGGGTTCGTTTTATTCTTGAAATTAGGGGTTTTCTTGGTTTTCAGTTTCTCTCTCTTTCTCCTGTGGGTTTTAACTTTTATTGGTGAATAATTCCATCGATTTGGGTCTATTTACAACAGGCCTGCTTGGTACAAAGAAAATGTCTACCCTGAGAATAAGGTGATATGTTCTTGGTTATCTTTGTGTATCTGTAGCAAATTTGGTGAAGTTGTTTACATTTCTTGATTGATTCATAGGTGCCAGCGCTGGAGCACAATGGAAAAATCATTGGAGAGAGTCTTGATCTGATCAAATATGTGGATAGCAACTTTGAAGGGCCTTCACTTTTCCCCAATGTAAGATATCCAGAATTAAATTGTGCCTCTGCTAACCTGTGTTTGTCTTTTAGAGATTTGACCAAAGTGATGCTGTGAAATCATTTTAGGACCCTGAAAAAGCAAAGTTTGGTGAAGAATTAATATCCTATGCTGGTACCTTTACTGGGGCTGTTTTCACTTCATTCAAAGGAGACGCAGTAAAAGAAGCTGGTAAGGCTTTGAAGGTTCTCCCATTAGGGACTGCTTTTGTTATTAAATTTACACTGACCAAAATTGGCTTTCTGCATCAGGTGCTCAGTTTGATTACTTGGAAAATGCTCTTAACGGGTTGGTATTATTTTAGGATTTGTTTGTTTGCTAGAGAATTTTAGTGATTTAGGGATGGAATTTTTAAGGGTTAGTGTGTTTGTGTTCTGTGAATGATAAACTTGTACAGAAATTGATTCTTGTAACGAATATAATGTGATTTTGCTGTTTTGATACGATTGTTTTCTAATTTTTTTGGGAATTTTAGGTACATGTTCATGTTTCATTTCATTCCCTTTAGAGTTGATTGGGATGAATAATGAGTTTTGGTTTTGTGAAATATAAATTTTTCTAAAGAATTTGAATCTTTGTAACGAATGTAATGTGATTTTGCTGGGAAATTTGATAGAATTGTTTTGTAATGTGTTTGGATTTTTGGGAACATGTTCACTGTTTCATGCCTTTGGAGGCAGAATTGTTGATGGGTGTGTGTAACCAACTTGTTCTATCTCTCTCCCTATTTTGACACAATTTTATGTGGACAGCTCCGAACAATGGGAATGGGCTTGATCTGGAGAAGTACTCATGGACGCAGAGCCTGCAGGAGGTTAACATTGTTATTCCAGTGCCTGCTGGAACTAAATCAAGGAATGTTGTGTGTGAGATAAAGAAGAACCATCTGAAGTTTGGACTCAAGGGTCAGCCTCTTATAATTGATGTAAGTCTCCGTGCATTATTGTTATGCATTGAAATATCTCTCTATATATATGTTAAAAATGAATTTATTATGACCTATAAGGCTAAAACCTAGAAGAAGAGAGATGTATGTTATCATCCGTCTATTATGTCCACTAGGATGCTTCAAATTTCAAGGCCTCTACCCAATACTTGAGATTTTTGGCACTGAAAAGGCCCAACAGTCAAGAAGAAAACAACGACATATTAAGAATCTAATTGTTCATCATTAACCTGTTGCTAAACACAGAATTATAATAAGTTTCATCCACTCAAATCAAGTAGGAATTTGGACACCATTTTTAGACGATTCAGTTCTGCGCGCAACTTGCTTCAAATGCACTAATACACACATGCATTTATTTCTACTCTAAAAGTGTTTCCAAGTCAAAATGACAGAGTAAAAGTATTTAAATCATATTGTTGTGTCAGAAAATTAGTAGACCCTAAATAGTTTAAGTTGTCGAAGAATAAATGAATAGCTAACACTTTTTTTGACATACAACCTCATTCTTCACGAAGAGAGATAAACAAATACACACAATATAAGTTTATTTTTATTCTTAAAAAAAAAAAGTGGAAATACGAAAATACATTGAAGAAGAAGATTAGAAGTTTCAAACCTAGGACTTCATAGAATCACCAGAGCTCTAATATCATGTCAAATATTGAACTCCAAAAATATAAGTTTGTCAAAAATTTTGTGAAAAATGTAATCAGTATAGTCTATAAATCTCTGCTAACCTTTACAGTTAAGCAATTGCAAATCAAAATCACTACAAAAATTACAGCCTTAACATTTAATTGCAGGTTGGTTTTCAAATCCTGCGTAGATTATTGATGGTTTAATTATTAAGTATGATTGTTGTGATCTTCCCACATGATAATTCAAAATTTTTACCTAAACTTGTAATTTACAACTTTTGTACTGGCAAATTTTAATATGATGATTGGTAGTGGTCCACATGAATTGTTCTTTGCTATTGCCTGTTTGGACAACAGGCATGTATTCAATTGTCAAAGTCTCCTCTTCCTCTATAGAAATTTTCATGGGGAAGACAAAGATAAAGTGGTTCCTTCTTTTCTCTTTAATTTCTAGGAATCTGTTTATCTACTTGGAAAGTGACATGGAGGGCCCATGCAAGACATCAGCATCTTAATTTATTGGAGTCACGTGATGACTCAAATTTCATGCTTTTGCATTTGCCTTTATGCCCCATTTTCATGTCCAAGTCCCTCTCTTTATCCCATACCCTAGTTAGTGAGAGAAAAGATTCAATTCTTTTGACTTCTTAAAGAAATTACAGTGCACACAATAAGAAGGGAATGCCATAAACCTCACACTAGACAGTGATAAGGTCTTTTACAAGGTTTTTACTACTAGTTTGATATACATTATTGGATTATTCACTTTATTTCTAATGTACAGCTTAATTATTTAGGGTTGAATAATTGTCTTATATGCTATCAAAATCTTAATTGCAAGAGATTTATGAGTTTGAAATTTTAAATCCTGACTCCTCATTTTTGAATGTAGCTGCATCTATATGTCACTCTATCTCTATTTTTTATTTTTTTTTGTTTCTCAAGATTCCTTTCACCCAAGAAACCCAAAATTTCCTCCCACCATCCAATGCCTTGCCAAGCATTCTATGGATTGTCCAATAGAGGAACAAATTCTTTTGGTTTGTCTCCAATATGACTAGAGGTGAAGCTTATAGTGCAATAGGAATTTAAATATTTGCAACTCTTTTTTTTTTTAGGCCAGGAAATTTTTGCAACTCTTGATTGCTCACAAAATAAAACAGAGTGTAATGTTTCACTTTTTGGGGGTTTTTTTTTTTTTTTTTAAGATTATTTTTTAGGTGCATACTCTCATGGTGGAGAAATTTTTTTCCCAGTTTGCCAATGCCTTTTGTTTGGTCAGTTTGTTTCTTTTAGGTTATGTGTGTCTACTAATGTACATTAAATACTTGCAGGGGGAGCTATTTCAATCTATCAAGCCTGATGACTGTTACTGGAGCATAGGTATGTTACTGCACACTACTGCGACATTCCATTTTACTTCTGTACATTGGAGCATAAACTCAAATTAAATGAAATTTTGCTTATCCTAAATCCCCAATGAAGTCATAAGTTAAATGGTGAAATCATTCGAAAGGTGCCCTGTACGCCTACTGCCAAAATTTTTATAAATTTAGAATTGTGGTCAAGTTTGCTATACAGGTTTTGCCTCAAGTTTTTCCGTTTTGTCTTGAGTTTCACTCTCTTTCCATACTTGTTGTGGAAGGGGCATAGTGTCTCTTAATTGCATGCATCACCTTTCTTTGATTTTAAATGTAATCAATGGCTTTAAGCATATCAGCTATATGAATTTCATGATGTCCATCCTCATTGCAGAGGATCAGACTGCTGTCTCTATTCTTTTGACCAAGCACAACCAAATGGAGTGGTGGAAATCTTTGGTGAAAGGTGATCCTGAAATAGACACCCTAAAGGTTGAACCTGAGCCCAGCAAGTTATCTGACCTGGATTCAGAAACACGTCAGACTGTTGAAAAGATGATGGTAATTCATTACTTGATTTCCTACTTCTTTCTTGTGAAAATTTTACTTTCTTTGATGATGCCAAGTAGTTACTCTTAGCAACCTTGGACCAAAAGAAAGAAAGCTACTCTTAGCAACCTATCCTTTTGTGTTGTCCTTTGATCCCCCGTGAATATATATTTGCATCTGGATGTGAATGCCTGCTTGCTTTGGTTCATCATCATTTCTAAGCGGCTGTATGTTTTTCCTTGCAGTTTGATCAGAGGCAGAAGCAGATGGACCTTCCAACTAGTAAGGAACTGCAGAAGCAAGATATCTTGAAGAACTTCCAACTTTGGGATCATTGCTGCAATCTTATTAATTAATGCACTTTTCTTTCTTGTTTTCAGTGGAGTCACCTGAAGAACAAGAGGAGCAGTTACACACAGGAACAAATAGATGAAATCCGGGTTGAATGGGGAGATTATGTTTCCATGAATTTTATTTAGACTAACATGCATGTTTTTGGTACCTTTTTGAGCATTTTGTTGTAGATATGAAGATATATACTAGCTAGTTCACATTCAAATCTTTTGTATAGGCAGAATTTAGGCCTAGTTGAATTGCACTGTTATGCCTTCATTATTTTTGTACATGTTGGCATGTGTTTAATTAGGATCTAGCTAGCTAAAGATGAATTTTGTGAAGGTTATGGAGATAGGATAGTGATTTTGGGGTATACATGGTGAGGGTTATCCATATGGATTTGTAATCTTATTTTGTTAACTTCATTACTGAGTTTGAATGTTGGATTCAATTATATGAATGGAAGAATTTAAGTTGGATTACTTTAGAAGCTTAGTAATTGTTGCCTGGATGCATATTTACCAATTAATTTTTATCAATATCAGAAGCCTATTGCATATCAGATTATGTAAAAATATATGCAAGGATAAGGAATGAAGTTTCAACATCATTTAAAAAATAAAAAACCGATATCTAAAGCATACTTTTATATCAGATTTTAAGTACCAAACCGATATATTATACACCTTTTATATTCGATTTTAAGTACTAAACCGATATGTTATACACCTTTTATATCCGATTCTAATTACAAAACCGATATGCTATACTCATTTTATATCTGATTTTAAGTACCAAACCGATATGCTATACTCATTTTATATCTGATTTTAATACCAAGACGATATTGAATACATTTTTTATATCGGTTCAAAATTACTAATGATATCATAAGTATCTTACATATCGGAATGCAGTTTTTAAGATATCAGAAATGATTAATATCTGATAACGACGGTGGTTATCATATCAGATTATCAAACAAATACGATATCTAATATAGTATAGACATCAGTGTATAACTGATATGTAATATGGGAGAATAGATATCACCACTCAATATATCGGTTGGAAACCTAAATAGATATCAGTTGATCACTGATATATATTAAGGTTTTTCTTGTAGTGGTTGGAGAACATTTAATGTTGTAGTTGGAGAGAACAATATTTTACGATGCAGATTGTGTATAGTTGGAGAAACTTACAATTTACCAATGTAAAATTCTATAAAATAAAAATTAAATTAAATTAAATTCATTGGATTTTGAATTGGGTAAGATGGTTTTTCACAAAAAAATTATATTAATTTGATTTAGAAATAAATAGTGATGTGTATAATCATTAATTAAAAAGATAGATAATGATGTGTAAGTAAGTGTAACATTTAACTTTCCCATATAAGATTACGGCATATGGTATTGTGCCCTAATGCAGTACAAATTTTTTTCCTGATATATATATAGAGAGAGAGAGAGAGAGAGAGAGAGTAATGGCTATCAATGAGCAAAAATGCCAATTATTAATTCTACCAAACAAATCCCGGCCTCCATTAAAGATATGTTGACTTTAGTTACCAAACTTCAATGTTATTTGACAAACATTGAAGTAACCTACCAAGATGTAAACTCTGTTGGGGATAGATATGCAATGCAAAGTGTCAATTAACATGTATATACAAGTTTAATTATTAACCCCATTTTTGAAATAAGTCAATTATTGACTTGATTTAAATTGTTTTATTTGTAATAATTCAAATGAATAACATAAGTTAATAGCTATATATTTTTTAATAAATTAAAATTTTAAAGCTTATTAATTTCTTTCAAAAATTATACCACTTAAATTATACAAAATTTGGGTTACATACCTAATCCAAATAATTTTTTAGAAAACCAGTTAGACCATATAATTTTTGGGTTGGGCTACTAATTAATAAAGTTAATTTTCAGAATATGTTACAAACTAAGAGCCTATTTCTTTTAGTCCTTATTATTGACATATTTGCCCTTCGGCCCACGTCTGATGGAAGTTGAAGTTTGTAAAAATGGTTTTGACGAAATTGCCCCGAGACTCTTTTAAATTGGGTCATATCATCTCTCAATCTCATTCACCAACCTCGCTATCGAATTTGTGATATCCTATTTTTGACACAAATTTTTAATGGGATTCACTCTATATAGGAGTTTAATGATCCGAACTTTTTATTTTGTAAGTCTTCATTAAAAGATTATCTTTACAAAAAATTATGTAAATCAAAAATTATTTACTTACAAATATTAAATGGTCAACATATTAAATATTTATTTTGTTAATCACTTAATATTAGTCAACAAAGTAGTACTATTAAAGTAATAATTTGTTTTGAGATATGAAATTCACACTCTCTAAAAAAGTCTTTTTCCACCATCTCACATCACCCATCAATGTCCACTTAAAGATTATTAAAAACATATTTTCTCTATTAATAAAACCTGCAAAATCAAAAGATAAAAGTTTTTAATAAAAAAAAGAAACATGTGATTCAGATTTAATACATACTGACTGGTAAATTAAATCATAGATTTATTACATATGAAGATGGCCTATAACGCCACCCAAGCAAATTAACCAATCTTTTTAGGTACAATACAATAAGAAAATTAAGGAAACACAGCCTAATACACACAAATAATTAAGAAATCATCCAACTTAATACATCGAAAAATAGGGAACAAGAAAACACAGAAAACAAAGTAACAAACAGAAAACTAGCTAGTCTTTTATTAAGCAACAAGTGAAGAGGCTTAATTCCTTGGTCTGATCGAAGCAGTAGCATATATATATGAACCCTGCAGCCTCTCGATCTGTCCAGTCCTGACAATTTGGATCATGACAACAATTTGGATATATAAAAGCAGTACTAGCACATATTATATATATATATACAGGTTTCTTCTATTGAGTTATACTTAACTTATTTATGTTGAGATATACCTTGTTAGGGCTCACACTAGCCATTTTGCGTCGATCCGAACCATTCATTTTTTACATCTCCATTGATAGATCATTCTTGCAAAAAATTAGTCAAATCGGAAATCATTTGCCTATCTAACTTTGATCAAATAAATAGACGAATCAAATATTTTTTATGAAACCGTCCATTTGTTTTATCAAAGTTAGATAGACAAATGATTTCCGATTTGGCTAATTTTTTGCAAGGATGATCTATCAATGAAGATGATTCTTGTGAACGGTTCGGATCGACACAACACGACTCGTGTGGGCCCCAACAAGGTCATACCTCAACATAAACAAGTTGAGGTATACCTCAAAAGAAGGAGCCTGTATATATATATATATATATTGAAATTGAATAGATGATTAATCTTAAGCTAGGTAGCTTACCCGGAGTTGGCATTCAGTAGTAGAGATCACATTCGGAATTCGTTTCACATTCAGAACTGCTGTAAACCTTTTGTATGGATTCAATCAGTTCCTGATTCAAGCCACTATATTGGTCTATTTGGAAACACGTGTATGAAAATTATGATTCTGATTCCTGCAAATAAGTAAACACATGTATGAACATTATGTTGTTTTCTATTCTGATATCTGACAATTAGTAATTAAACACGTTAATAAAAATGTATGTCTCTGATTTATGCTCACTTTGATTACTCCTCACTTCGATTCAATCTTACTTCAATTTCAATTTATGCTCATTCTGATTACGATTAAGTATAGAAACGTGCCCAAAATCATGTGTAGACACTCGGATTATAATTATCACTGTAGAGTAATAGTGCTTGTACTAGAGGACAGTTGTATGTGTTAATATTGTGTCACTGTAGAGTTCAACAGTGCCCTATTTAAAATGGATCCGCCTGACACATTTATTAATTGGGTTATGCTAGGGTGTCCTATTAGTGCCCTATTGAAATAGAATTTCCATGTCATTTAGATTATTTAATATATCTAATAATATATTTACCACATAAGCTTTTAAAAAGACTAATATAACCTGTTTTAAAATTAATTCTACAAAACATCAATTAAATTATAAAAGGAAAAATATTTAAAAAAAGTTTCACGACAAAATTAAAAAACCTCTAAACGTCCGTTCATCTATTAATTAAGAAATTTTTTCTCCAATTTTAGAACCCTAAAAAGCTACTACGTCATCTCTCTTATTGCATTTACAATTTAAAAATTAAGATTTTGTTCAGCTAATTCATTAAGGTACTCTTTAGTTGATGAGTAAAGATTTATTAGATTTCAATTTGTTAATCTGTTGTATCTAAGTCCTATTACATACAATGAAGCCAAGTTCAACATTTGATTGAAATAACTTGTGAGGGATCGATGAGGTACCATCTGCAATATATTGCCGTCAAAATAACTCCTTCAAACACGAATTAATAAGTAGAAGTTTGCCAGTTGGAAGCCGACCACTTGATTGAAGATGAAATATTCCAGGTTAATTCAATATGTGAATGCTGAGGATTTTACCTGGATATGGTATTCCACATACCCAAATTCATCCAAGCGATGATCATTCTCTCTAGACTTGTTGGCAACAATACTGATCACCAGAATGAGTTTGGAAGAGCTGACAACATGCATAATTGTTTCACTCGTTTTGGGTACCAAGTGCACTGAAGAAAATTACACAGTAGACTATAAAAGTTTTAAACATCATATTTCCTCTACTTCCAGAGTTTGAATTCTACTTTCCTGTTGTCTCCATCCATATGGACCAATAGTATCTACAATACAATAATTGTCTATGAGAGAAGATAACCCAAGTGCAAAATCAGTTGGATTCTTTGAGAGAAGATTCAAATGTGGAGAAGATAACAACATGGGAGAAGAATTGATGTTCATATATTTTTTGTATGATCTGAACGTGAGTTGCAATATGGAGAAGGTAAAAAATAAAGTATAAATTAAGACCATTAGATTTGAGTTGGATAAGATGGTCTTTCAATAAATATGATATTAATTTCATATTGAAAATTAATGGTTGATGTGTATAATCACCAAAATTGTGTGAGTTATATTGGCATGTGATGGTCATGCCTCCTTCTTCGTAGGAGCATGCATGTTATTGACTTTCTTAGCTTGCATTAGGTTTATAGCCCAACACCATGAGTCTTTCTTGGGCTTCAATTTCTCCCGTTCTGGCCCGATTTTAAGACTAAATAATACTAATATTCTTGTGTTATTTTTTACCCCCACATGTAATAAGCATAATATCAATAACTTTTTAAACTATTATTAAAATTGTTCAAGGTTAATAGGTTATAAGGATATAGATGGTATTTCCTAATATTAATTGATAAAAAGGGGTTTCATAATAATAGATTATAGAGTATAGATAGATGTAAGAGTGAAATATAGTAAAATTCCTCAAAAAGAAACATAAATAGTACTGGGGGTAGGGTGGGGGCAAGGCAACGAACAAGAGAGAATATAGATAAGGATGTGGTGAGGTGGGCATGAATTATCCTAAACCAAACACGATTGGAGCACTTTTGAGAGGCTCCAAACCAATCCACTTTTATCGAAACCCCCAACCCCAACATGACGTGCATGTAAATCCCACAACCTTTCCTATCACATTATATTTAAAAACACAATTGCAATGCACGTAACCAAAACTAAGAAGAAAGAAGCTTCACCATCAAAACCTCAATTTAGTCCTTCTCACCCTCATCTTTTTCCAAACATGGAAGGTGACAACAGCATGAGGACATTCGACATGGGTGCGCTTAGAGCAAGCCTTCCTCAGAAGTAAGTAAAATTATTAATTTTCTTTTTCTTCTTTTCCATTTTTTGATTTTTGATTTTTGTGTTTTATGGTTTTTTGTTTTTAGAATGTTGAAAATTGAGAACAATTTTAATTTTCATGAGTTGGTTTTGTGTATGGCGAGCGCACTGCATTCGACATCCATAAATTATGTATTAGTGATGGATACAGTGTGGTCGGTGTCTACAAATTTTGTATCTCCAACCTTTGATTTCCCCTTATTTAATTTGTTACCCACATCTTTAATGAAATTTTTATTACCAAAAGTACAATATTTGGCCTTTGAAAATTTTGTAGGCAATGGTCATGTGACCTCATTTTGTAAATGGGACTTACATGTATATTGTGAGAGAAAGATCGTATATACAGCCGTAACATAGAAAATTAATAGTGTTTTGACCTTTCAAAAAATGTAATGGATATTATATTGTTTGTCAGCAGGAGAGGGTTGTCAAGGTACTACTCTGGAAAATCAAGATCATTCACTTGCATGGCCGATGTTCAATGCCTAGAAGATCTCAAGAAACAAGAAAATCCTGATGCCAAGAAGAGGAAGAAGCATCCTGAAAGGAAGAACTTTCATCCTGTTCCTCCCTACCCATGTCGAAGAGTTTCAAGCACCACCCAATGTGCTCCACCCTATGTTGGGGTGTGAATATCAACTTCAAAAACATGTTCATTCTTTTTTGGCCGGCACTACTAGCACTCCACCCGCCTGTGTAGGAAAATTATAAAATATTTATTTTTGGAGTGCATGAGGCTAAATGAGGAGTGCTGATATATAGTATATTACCCATTGCCAGTATGTGGTTGTTTTCTCTCCACATTGTGTAAATAAACAAAATGTTAAAAATACATGTATTATTAGATTTTAATTATTTTGGGTATTGGTTTTCAATACAGAAAACACAGTTTTGTTGGAATATCTACTAGAGCTTGGTTTGTTGTAATCTATACCTGATGAAACAAACAATTCAAATATTAAAAATGTCATATTTTGATCTAGAAAATGGTAGTTTGATGTGAAATTTTGACCAAATTTACACCAATATTTGTAACTAATCGTTTTCCCTGCCTATTTTACCACAACACAAAATCTAATAATATAATTGTTACTAATCGTTTTGTGATTTAAACCCCAAGGCATGAGATTCTTGATGTAACCCCAGATGACTAGCACTCAAAAAGGCTTAGGACCAATTAGCCTATTTAGAATATTCATGCAAGAAGTGCTTTTGCTCAGTGTCATTTTTATCAACGCTACCAAAAGTGATTTTAACTATCTAAAAATCATTTTTGTCATACCTACCGAAAGTAGTTTTAACTATCTAAAAATAATTTTTGTCATACCTACCGAAAGTAGTTTTAACTGTCTAAAAATACTTTTAAACCTTCCAAAACCAATGCGAAACGGGCACTAGTTCTCCTGTATAAGATGCTACTGCTTCAATAAAGAAAGTCTTGGTTGTATAACCTTTTCGAACTGCTAAAAGAACAGTTTCAAATAACTATACATTTTTCCATTGCGGTGGTTTATGCTACAAACTTTGCTGCTTTTCACCACTTGATCCAAACGTTTTCCAAATGCATTGATGTATTAACATACAAATGTCTACAAGTGAGAGCTATTTCAAAATGGACAGCAGGGGTTTTGAAATTTCATGGTCATTTGTTCAGTCACTGATGTCATTTCAGGTCCATTTTCCAAGTTTTGGTTCTCTTCATGTTACAATGCTATTACACTGTCAAACTAAGTTAGGAAGATGCACATTACACTAACCACCAAAAAAAAAAAAAAAAAAAAGGGAACTGAAAGACCATTTAATTTTCAGTGGCTCGACCTATCAAATAATTATGAGCCCCAAAAGAATCAACGCTTCTCACTAAAGGTACAAAATTAGGATTGAGGCCTCCCACATTTAAATCCAAGCAAGAACTCTATTGCAACCTCATCCTCTTGTTGGTGGCTAGATCCCAATCATCAAACATGAGAAGGTCATCATCATCATCAAGAACTTCCAATTTCTCAGGATTTCTTGTATCACCAGCACCACTTGATGTATCTGGATTGTCAGCCTCGGAAACCTCAGACAGTTTTCTTTTGTTTCCAGAAGTAACTTTAGCCTCATCATTGTTTTCAGGCTCCAGTGGTGATGCATTTGATGTGCTTCCAGCATTGTCAATAGACTTCTTATCATCCTTTACTACTGAAGGAGGCTGAGTCCATCCAGAGAGAATCATTCCATCAGGTTCCTTCTCCTCATCAAATTCCTCTCTGTAAGAAATCAAATTTAAATCAAATAATGAAGTAGCATACAAGATAGAATAAAGAAAATAACATTCTCCCCCACCCCCATAATAAAATAAAAAGAACAAAAGGATTTTCATATCAGCAATTAGAATCAAAAGTTGATTATAAAATCTGTACATATATTTACAAGATTCAAGCAGGATGAAACAGAACAAATTTAGGGAAGTAATTTACGGTACATCATAATCACCTCAACAGCCACTTGGTGCCTAGTGGATGGGGGAGAAGCCAAACAGGGGGAAAAATAATATGCAGGATGAAGTGCATTAATTTCAACAAATAAAGTTCCCGGTTGCTTATTATATCACAAATAGATTTCAACTTCTAAGGCTAGGTGAAGCTTCAATTCTGTGAATCAGGATGGGAAGCCATCCATAACCTTGTATAACTTATAGATGTTAAGAAGCATTTTTAAATGTTATATAGGAAGCTGTCAATCTTGCATATAAACTGGATAAAGAACCTGTGCTTGATATTGATTTTGCATGATAGTTCTTGCTGAAGATCCTCAATTGTCAGCATGGTTCCACTCGTAACTGGAGACGGAAGCTCAGATAGCACCTATGATTATATTTAAAAAGTTAAACAGACAAAAGAAAGAACACACATACATCATGTGAATACACATTGGCAAGTCATCATCAAACACGGGAAATTATTTTTTACCTTATCAAGGTTTGCTGCATAATTTGCAACCATGTCTTCATCCAGGTCATCACCAACTTCATAAAGAAGGGCTGACCCATGCATAATGAGTGGCAAGTTCATCCCAAGCACAGCTTTAACAATCTTTTCAACGAAGTCCCGCAACTTTGCACGGTGAGTATTGATCTCCAACGATAGTGGTGTCTGCTTACAATCATATTGCATGAGTGCATATTGCAATTATACTTTAAATGTCAGCAAAAAGATCCCACAAAGATAGAACTCAGAAAAGAACAATTAATATACCTCTGAACAGACATAGCAAGACTTGTTAGCTTCAAATGGTTCCACTGGCATGAGCAGCAATTTGGTTGCTGGATGTTCCAGACAATAAGTCATCCTGCATAGCCCACTCAGATCAGGGTAGAACAAACCAGTTGCAAAAAGAGTACAGTTAATACATTTACAACAGAAACTTTGCTGAATTACCTTCTGTGAGAACATTTAACCACATGTCTGACATATTGTTCACCATTAGTTTTAAGTTTCCATTTTACATAATTGTAAAACTGGTATGACTTCACCCAGAGAGAAGGAAATTGTAAATTACCCAAGTAGAATCTTCCTATTATATGCAAGCCAATCAGTGCAAATAAAGCATTCCAGCAAGATAATGACATATAGCATTCCTTTTTGTTTCCTACCCCAGTTCATAATTCTCCCCTACCATATATATGATCATGGCTTAGCTCCTTGATGCCCATTAGCAAAGGTATGGATGTTAAGAGTGTATGTGTGTGTGTGTGTGCGCGCGCACGTGGGTGTGGGTGTGAGTGTGCAGATACCAGATATCAACAAAAAAAAATTAAATCGAAAATCACTAAACCAAAAAACAGACATTTTGACAATTTTGAGAGAAATACAAAATACAACTATAGAGGAACATATTTTTCAGCAAAAAAGCAAAAAGAAAAGGAACACATTTTTAATTAGAAGTAAGGGAAATTGCACACACCTATAATTCTTTATATCATTTTTCAGCACCTTGATTGCCTCGATGACAATCAAACCAGCAATGATAGCATTCGTTGTTGCAACAGCATGAACAATATTACCTGCAATGCCTTTAGCTTCAAAAAGGCTATGCAATGGGATTCCAAAAGAAGCAGCCCTTATATTTGCGGCAGCAGTAACAAATTCCACGGCTAGCTGATCATCTTTATCAAAAGTCAGATTTCCAATATCCTGCAAGTCAACCGACCCCCCAGGTTTAAAAAAAAAAACAAAAAAACAAAAAAACAAAAACCAAAAACCAAAAGAGAAAAGAACATTAGAGTTCACTTTTGACATATGGAAAATAAATGATAGAGATACAAGGGCTCTCTTTAAACATAGAGATTCAATACTTAAATACAGAGAGTTCAAACTAACCTTTCCCCTTTTCACGAAAAATAGTTTCAAAGCCTCAAGAAAGACTCTAGAATTTTCCATGAGGCACCATATATCCTGTGGATTCTTCATTCCTAGAGATGTCATGGCAGATACTGAATACAGATCATTGGTTGCACCGTTTTTTTCCATATTTCCATTCTGTTGAGTGAGATCATTAGGCATGACATCCCTACTATAAATAGGCTTTGGTCTATTGCGGTTCTTCCATGTCTCCTCATTAGACAAAGCTACCTCAATGTTATAACCAAATACATGATCATATATTCTCCTTCCATACTGCTCAATGTCTTCATCTTTTCTATGTTCAAAAACATCTTCTGCCTGTTCTGATGAGCTAGCACCATCGCTGGAACGCACATTCAAATCATTTGCCTGATTCTTGTCCCCAAACAACTTTGCAAAGAGAAGCTCCTTCGCCCATACAATACAGTGAACAAACTGCAAATTTCAAAATATAAAATCAAACCCTGAACCATTGAGCAGGGGTTATATTGACAATGACCATCCTCCCAGAAAACTAGCAGAAACCATATAATCTTAATTTTCTAAAGTATAACTGTCAATAAATTTTTAGGCAAAAAAAGTCATTAAAATTCCAGACAGCTTTTACCAATTACACATCAATTGAAGTGTAGCAGAAATGGTAGTCCAAATACTTTGTGAGACATACGAACTAAAACCAGCTTAAATATAGTTACTATTGATGATTTCCATATAGTTTCTTGGTCCCTTGGGTGCCGTTACCCATAGATTCCTTTGCCTTCATTTTTGTTTTTTTCCAGATTATTAAATTCTCCCCGTGGTAGAATTAGAAGTTTTAGTTCACAGGATGTAAAGACAGCTATTATGCACACAAACTGATGTTTATTTACAGCCAAGAAAAAAAACCAATAACCACGTGTCAATACCTTTGATGGAGTACTGGTAATGGTACAGACAGGATAAGTTTTTGGAGCAGGTTTTGGCTGACATTCATAGCACTCTGTTCTTCCCTTCACATGTACAGTCACCTGCTTTCAAAGTTTCGACAACTAAGTGAAAAGGGGAGGAAAGTACCAACACACACAGAATTAACGGGAATGAAGCATTTTACAAAACAAATCCAAGCACAAATAGAGTAGTCAAAATGATATGGGGCCATTTGAATATGCTGATCAAACACAATGATGATTTAATTCCACAAGGGTTCCTCCAAGAAAAAATCCACAAACTTAAAATACATATACAAGAAATAATTCACTCCAAAGCTGTATCTAACCACACACTTAAAAATGATAGCTGACTAAGTATTTAACATTATGCAAGAATTACGTAAATGGTGTAATTAATGAGAGATATTGAATTCATGTGACTATTCCCATATGATTGGAACAAGAGCACAAATGATAATGATGAAAATGACATAATTGATGGTTAATGTAACTTCCATGACATTAACTATCATAAACAAATACTTCATATATAATACTATAGGTTCCTTAGCTCATGTATGTATCCAATGAAGCACAAGAATGCTTAGATAGAGGAAAAGTAGTGGTGGTGGAGAGATTGACAAGGCATTTTGTGGGAGGGGTTGGTGGAAGGAAAAAAGGATTGTGTAGCAGGATGGAATGTGGTGGCTCAGGTAAAGGAAAAAAGCTGTCTTAGGGTTGGGGAATTTGGTGAAGAAAAATGAAGCATTGCTTGGAAAATGGTTATGCAGGGACTTCTTATGGACATCACTATCTTCAGAGTTTAGGGACTTCTTTTCTGTTATCTTTTCTGGTTGGACAGGGGCTGTATCTTAGAGTATCTTTTGTCTTTTCTTGATGTTCTTAGGTGGATGTACTTATTTTTAGGTGTTGATAAACTTTTGTCAATGGGCACCTTGTCCTCTGTTATGTACTATTTAACTTAAATATTCAATGACAGTACGTATAAAAACTATAAAAAGTACAAAAATAAAAATAAAAAGATAGAGAACAAGTAGCGCTGCATGAACTCAGATGAAAACAACCCATTATGAAACTCATTCTGCAACTAATATAGGCACCTTCCAGATCAAAACTCAACATGCCAACTACACATGCAGCAAAGGAATTATCTTTCCAGATCTAGACATTTTGGCAGATAAAAAGTCAGAAAGTTCACATCTCTAATCATCAAACCAATTACAATTTTACATAGTTCATGTGAACTCTAACACTGTCTTTACTCCCCACCAATCCCCCCCCCCCCAAAACACACACATGCAAGCACTATACGACGGACAAATAACATCAGACATACACACAACGCATTATTGGATGTGGTCAATGTACAAAATTATTTCAAATAAAAATAATCAGCTTATTGCCAGACAACTCTAAAGCAATAAATCACCTGTCCAAGGAATCCAGTCGTTCCACTTTCAATTAAAGGAACATCAGCTGCCAAGCATACACGATTCACATGTCGCCTCGCATCTAAGTTGTCAAGTCCATTCAAAACAACATTAAATTGCTTAAAGAAGTCCACATTGAAGTCAGAATCCTTAACATTCGCATGGTATGGAGTAATGCTGATGTGAGGCCTAAATTTTAAGACAGCCTCCCGAGCAACCTGTTGAAAATATCCATGAAAATATTGTACATAAACAATACCTATTTAAATAGACAGCAAACAATATTGTAAATATACATACTTTGGCCTTCGATTGCCCAACATGTGATTGTCGGAAGAGGAATTGTCTGTTGAGGTTACTGACTTCTATAGTGTCCATGTCAATCTACAATTTAACAAAATCAACTGCACAAGTGACTAATTACCAAAAGCAACAAAGTAAACCAGCTCATTCTCGCCTACCCACTGAATCTAGAAAAAGAATTTGGACTATTTCAATTTGATGGTCATGACCAGAAAACTCAATAAGGGAATTATTCAATGTAGTTGATAAAGTAGTTAAAAACAAAATATAACCCAGACTTCCAAACCCAACCCTCTATACCATAAAAATTTTTCTCTATGGTTCATGCTTTCTAAATTGGACATACCCAATAAGTACTGTATAAATATATGTTTTTAAATTCTTTTTTTTTTTTTTTTTTTTTTTTTTTTTTTGAGCTTTTGTCAAAGTGGTAGGAACCCCATCAAAGAACATATCACCCCAAAAGGAATGGTCAGAAATGAAGGTAAATACAAGAGTTGAGCAGGTAACTCTGAAAAAAATGAATACTTTAAGTGCATAGAAAATTAATCTTCAGTGCCAAGTGGGTTAGAGGCACTTTAAGGAAGCAGCCTGACTAGCACTAGTCAGTTCGCATACATTATCATAAAGTGCAGAGCAGTAATTCAGTCCAAAGCATTTTTCAATTTTTACTAAAACGAGCAATCCCGGCTAAACCCTAAGGCCTAAGCCTCATGCAACAAGTTTCCAGCACTCTGATTCCTGAAAACATTACGATAATTTTCATCAAATCCTTATCAACTATCCTGGTCCTAGATTCTTCAAATAATGTCTTAACTCTTATATTTACAGGCATCGACAACAACAATAACGATGATGAAATTAACAATAATAATTCATCATTTCATTACTTTTTTTTCTCTTAATTGACACATGATTGTTATGTATAGAGAGGTCATTCTGTTTGAAAGCAAAACAGTTGCAGAAAGTTGAACTATAATTTTGGTACTAAAAGAAGTATTCCCTTAAAATAAGTAAACCCTCCAAAACCTACACATAAACCATAACCAACAAACATATGAAACCCTAGAAGCCATAAAACCCATAAAAAATCACTAGTAAACTACCTATAAATATAAGGATATGCCAGAATCCCATATACAATACCCCCAACAAAATTTAAGAAAAAAAAAGGAGAAAATGTTTTAGAGAGAGAGAGAGAGCGCACAATATGGATGTCTTGGAAGCCAGAGAGAGCGAGAGTCTTGAGGAGCTCGCAGCCGATACCACCTGCCCCAACCATGAGTACTTTCGCGCCCTACAAAACCCAAAATCATATTTTAAAAATAAAAAAAAAAAGTTCAAAATTTCACTCGAATTCGAGCAGGGAGAGACGTTGACGGGTGGTTGGGTTAGGGTTTTAAGAGAAACTGCTTCTGGGTCTTCTTCTGCAGTACCTTTATAGCAGGCGTGTGGTGCTGGGAAGCCATGGGGAGTTGAAGAAGAAGCCAGAGAGATTAGAGAGAGAAGAGGACTGCAACAGTGAAATTGAACTAACTTAATAGCAGCAATTTGTCAAATACACATAAAAGAGGGAGAGAGAGAGAGAGAGGGGTTTAAAGGGGTTTGTGGGGAATCGAACTTGGTACGTGAGAGAGTATCTTGAAATGGTGGGTTGTGTTGTGGTGGTCGTGACCCAAGTGGGTTTCGAGGAAGGAGGCTTTAAGCCTTAATGGGCGCCAAAAACAGCATAAAGTGAAATTTCACACACACTTCCCTCCTGTCTCTCTCTCTCTCTCTCTACTCTGCAAAATGGAGGGTACGGGGAGGTGGGTCTTCATGAGGTGGTGTTTGCAAAGAGGAGTTTGTGAGAGTTTATGAGTCCACCATTTGGGCTTAGGGGGTTTTGACTCTTTTTTACCTGCCTTGGTTTAATTCAGCATTTAAATATTGTATGTATTGCTAGATCCGTTAAAATAATAATCCTTAGAATTTTACGCTCTAAAGTGATAGTGTTTTTTTTTTTTGCTATGTAGTAGACGGGTGTGTTCAAAATATAAATGTGACAGGAGTTAAAAGGAAAATATAGTGTCTTGTGGATATAATTGTTGAAGTTATATTTCACCTTAGAATGAAATATCAAGTTTACCCTACTAAAAGCAACGAAAGCATCTTAAAAATTAATGGGACATTGGTGTGATGTCTACCAATCTACCAATAAACCTTCGGTAGTTTAGTCAATACAAAATCCTTTATTTAAATATGGAATTTACAACTTGCATAATCGAATTGAATCAGGTGTGTGTCTTGCATTCAATTGTTAACATCTTGATACATGAATTATTGGGTTATTCTATGTATTTTCGTTCGTAAGACCTCTAATAACATCTTGACACGTGAATTAGTACATTTGAAACGACACTGTCTATTAACTTAATAATACTATTAATTGTCAATCTGTCAAATATGGAGTTTTTGTTGAAAGTAATAATATTTCGATCTTAATTTCTCTAATATAGACACGTGTTTTGTTCTTAACAACTCCAATAAAGACTTTATTTACTCTTACATCATTAATAAATAAACACATTTTGCAACTTGATATATTTTTATTACGCCAATTATTATGATCAATTCTTTTTTCTCTAATAAGATATTAATAAACAATCTATTAGTTGAATATATTCCTTAATCCAAAGTCATTATTTTATCAAGCCAATTTGACAACCCAAGGTAAACAAGAGAGTAGAATCTTTTGAGCTCACCTAACTTCAGCTCACCAAAATTTGTGTAAGATCAGATGTTGCCTCAACCTTGCCCAATTCACAATACCTCCACGTCTATCCCATTTTCAACATTCAACGCAATGCCAAACAAGGAGTCAAGGAGCACCATCCAACTCTACTCCGCGGGAGGAGCTACAATTCCCGATATCCAAACAACCCCCAATCCCTGCGGGACCCGCAAAGCACCTTCGTATTCCAGGCTGACACAACAAATCCATTTTTCTATTTTTTATTTTTCATTGGCAATGACGTTGCAGTCACCACACGTCATAACGACCAATCGGATTCCGCCACCTCACGCGCTCGCACGCTCGCACGGTACACGTCGCATGCACGCAAGGCTCCTCACCTGCGCTATTGCCTTGTACGCCTGGTCCGTTACTTTCTTGCACACACACACTGAGCTGTACGGTAACGCCTACGCTCACTGAGACTGTATATATCAGAGCAAGGAGTGTGGCATCTCAGACTCAAAAGCCGAATTTGAGAATTTGAGTCTGTGCTTCGTTTTCTGTATCGCTAATTCGAAGGTTAATTCTTTTTTAACCTTAATTTCTTGTTTTGTTTTTTCAGTAATATTTTTTGAGCTCCTAGTTCAGTTACTATCACCGACGCTTTCTGATACGAAAATGGTGATTTTATTTTGTTTTGGGTATTTTTTATTTGATGAAAAAAACTAACTCTTTATTTTTCTGCTTGTGCTCAGTGTTTTCTTGGATTTTGACGAGCCATGGAGGCAGAAGTTGGTATATCACCTGGTAATTGCTTCTCTTATTATGAAGATTACCCTCGGGAATGGTATTTTTTTTTTAAGGGTATTGTGTTTTCATGCACAATTTTGCATATAGGGTTTTTTTTTTCTTCTTATTATTTGCATTTTATGAAAGCTTTACCCTGGGAATCACAATGATTTTTAACAATATGACATGTATAATGCAATGGATAGAGATGTAGTTTACCTTTTATTTTGTTCAAATGATCTGAAAATTGTATTATTTGGGCATTATAGTAAATATAATCAGAGAGAGAGAGAGAGAGTTATACATATATGTAATATGAGTGACAAGCCCATGATTTTTTGTCACTCTGAGAGAAGTTCAGGTTGAGCTAGGGACAAAACCATTATTGAATTAGAATTTGTGAACTCATGTTTTGATTAAAATATTGTTTATATATTAAACATAAATTGATATGGAAAAAGGACTTTGAGATTAAGAAATTGAGTACTTATGAAAAATGAAAATAGTAGAGATTGTTTTGGTATTGTGGCCTTCTTAGGGCCAATTCGGTATTGCTGGGGTTTTTGAGAAGTTATTGTAGAAAAGATTAGAAGAACTTATTGTTTTATTTTATTTTGGATGTGGACACAATAAGAAGTGTAACAGGTTTCATTAAACATGGGAAAAGGCACAACAGTCTCTGGAAGCACCACTTTGTGCTGCTTCTCAAACTTGTCTGTTGCAATTTACCAAACAGTGTGAGAGCTGCTTCTACTGTGAAGTAGTAGCTTGCCTTGGAAAGCCCTACTATAGTTGTCTTTGTGGTTATGGTTCTGGGCAAACATTGTGAATTTTATTTAGCACATGTAATTCACCAAATAAATAATTTTTTGATATTTGCAAATACTAGCCTCTTGACATGCCCTCTTGCATGTGTCAATAGGCTGTTTTTACTCTGCATTCACTAAAAAATATTATAACTTAAGTTTTATATTGAAAAAACTGCAGTAGTGTTTTTTGTTTTTTTGTTTTTTTTTAACTTTATGAACTGTTTTATTGTATTATTACAATTTTCTTAAAATTTGATTCTTTTTAATCTTACTTTCAACAAAGAGTACTTTTGGAATTTCAAAAGTTACACCAAAATCCAAATTTTCCCTTTATAATATTATATATAGATATAATGTGTAGATACATATCATGGAAAGCTAATTCGCATGCTCTTTTTTATTCTAGGAAGGCTTTTGGTTTAATTATGTTGGCAAATTTGGAAGAACCATAATGGAATTTATTTAGCAATCAAATTTGATTCAATTAATTTCTTTGACAACGTAATTGTAACTGGTACGTAGGCAATCTAACATGTCCATTCATATCCATGCAAACACTACTGCCCTTCACATGTCTGCCCTAAAACCCTTGCAAACCAACCCACTTATAGCCACCTCCACTGTTAAACCGCTCATTTGAACCCACTGAGATGTCAATTTTGGGTTCAAACAAGTAGGAAAAATTATAGGGTATAACCGATATACTGTCATGTGGTATAACCAATTCAACGTGTAAAAGTATTATTAGACAATGTGTTTATATTAGTAGGGTATAGTATTAATAACATCCACTCATATTATAACACATAGACTGGTTATACCACGTGTCAATATATCAGTTATACAGAATAATTTCTCAACAAGTAGAAATACGAAAAAGAATGTGGGCATACCCTTCGCAACCTTATCTTCACAGTCAGCATCTTCCATAACTGCTTTTTTTCTTTTTGCTTAACTTTATTGTTTTATTTTACAATTTAATCCTTAAAAATTAGTTTTTTTTTTTTTTGGGTTAACAAATTGTGTTAGAAAAGGGTATTTTTGGTACACCCATTTTTTTAGGAAGCTTGTGACACCAAAGGTGAGGCTTGGTGGCTTTATAATAGTAGTGATTTTATGTTCCATTAGAGTTAGGCAGTATGGATATAATGGAGCACAAATAATCATAATTTTAAATTTTAGTATTAATATACTGGTTTTGGCTCCATAAGAAAATTTCTAGTTTTGAATGCCTTAGGTATGGTTTTTTATTGTGTTATAAATCAGCTTATCTGATATGCAAATAAAGAAACATATATAAATTCAAAAGAATGTTAAACAACAAAATATCTCTCAACTGTTATAGTTAATTGTTATTTTGATTTTAAATTCTGTCTTTCACCAAATTCTTCTTGTCACTACCAATATATTGAACTTTAGGTTCAGCAAAGTGTACTCTGCCTTCTTGCTGAAACCAATAGTATAGCTGAAACTGAACTTCAGCAAATGGATTTCCATTTTGCCATTACGTCATTTCTGCAATTATGTCCTGCATTCAAAACATAAGGAGTAATATTGTTAGTTTGGAGCTTTACCACACTTATGATTGTGGTACTTCTATGATTGTCCCGTATTTTCATGCCTGGCAATATTCTTTTGATAAGAAACACATTTCTATTAAGTAGCTAAACAATATCTATATATTGCTTTTATTATAATTGTTTTGGATAAGCATATTGTTTTTTGATTCATCCATGTTTCATTGCTTTAGGATGCAATTGCATGTGTCCAATTAAGAAATCACACAAAAATTTTCCACTTGTACTATTCAAAAAGGAAGAAGATGAAGTTTTCACAAATAATTTCATCTTCTTGCCTGTTCTGCTGCTGGTTTGGATATAGCTAGATGGTTTGCTGAACTTATGAGTTTCTAAAATTGATGTACTATTTTTCTTATTTTACACATGTTACTCATTTTTTGTGTATTTGTATGTTACCTTTCACTTGAGCTTAGGTTTGTATTCCAAGGGGCATAAGAGGCTGAAATCATCTTTTGATAGAAAGGATTGTGATAGCACGGTCTTGTTGGATTACACTGATCCATTTGCCATACCGGGCTTGTTGGAGAGGTTAGACTATGGCAAATATGGAAGCGCTACAAAGGACATTGAAGCACTTGTTGCTCGGAAGATGCAAACCCTGAGCCCTTATTTTGCCAAATACCCCACACTATCAAGTATACTGTCGGAAGAGGAACGGCAGAGTAAAAAGGTTGGTGTTGCTTAGTTTCAGTTTTTGTGTAGTTTTTCTATTTTCTTCTCTCAGTGGATTTCTTGTCTACTGTTGGTGTACTTTTGCTTGCTGTGATTAATAAATTGTCTCATTTAAAAAAAAAAAAAAAAAAAAAAAGGTGCCTAATGTCATTGATTTGGAGGACGACGATGATGAACATATTGGCCCAGCAGCAAAGCCTGTTGTAATTATCGATTCAGATGAGGAACAAAGTGATCAGAGACCTTATCCTTCCCATGATGTTGTCTTATCACAACCATCGTATCCTTACCAGGAGGTTGTCTTGTCACAACCATCTAATCCTTTCCAGGAGGTTGTCTTGAAACAGCCACCTGAGCAAGTTTTAATGAAGAACCCAGTGGTATGTATGACCTATATGTCTTATGAGATGATGTTTTGGTGCATATTCTCTGATAAATTTCAATTTTGCTCGTAGTTTCTGTATTTCATTGTTCCCTTTTTTATCCCATTTGTCAAATGATTGGTCGAACATGTTCAGGTTAGGGACTTTTCTCAGAACAGAGCTCCAGGAGAAGAAGCAAGTCTGTCTGGTGAAATTGAAATCAAGAAAGATACAGGTGTTTATGTTGGTGGAGAAGATGATGAAGATCATGAGGCTGATACTGAACAAGATGATGGTCTGGGAGATATTTGGATGGAAATGTCGATGGCATTAGAATCTTCTAAGGTATTGTTTATACATTCTTTGAAATAACAGCATGTTTTTGTTGTTGTTGTTGTGGTGGTGTGCGTGTGTGTGTACTTTATGTTCTTCTAACTAGGAAGGACCTGCTTGTGTGCCCTATGTTTAGTGGAGATTGTGTCAGCCCTCTTTGCTTTGAAGAAACTCAAAATAACAACTTCCATCTCTGATCTATAGCAAATGATTGTTTGTGAACAGACATAACCAGTTGATGTTTAATAAAACCTTTTCTTTTCTTTTTTTCATTTTTTCCATTTAAACAGATTCATCACGTGAACAGACCCAAAGATGATCAAAATTTAGGAAAAATAACACTAACCTTATTAACGAAACATGATATAAAAAACCAAACCTGCCAGTGAATGGTACATTTTTCCAAGTTTGTTCTCTTTATTCAATTTCATTGGACAAGTGTCTCAAAGTCAAATGATTGGTATAAGCCTTAGGGTTTTGAATCTTTTGTCCGAAAATGTGTGATTACTTTCCAAAGTTCCATTTCATAGTATTAACAATTATCTTATTTTTTATTTTTTTGCTGCTTCTGATAGGATGTTGCTGTAAATCCTTCATCTGAAGAAAGAATGAGTGAAGGTGGGGAGGACTGTGACTGTGATCATTCTTTTGTCTTGAAGGATGATCTTGGATATGTTTGCCGCATTTGTGGGGTTATTGACAGAGGAATTGAGACCATATTTGAGTTTCAGTATAACAAGGTATGGCTTCCCCTTGATTATAGTAATATCGCAATATTACTATTATCAGCTTGCTAAGTTGCTTCTAGAAAAAAGCTATGCATGTGTGTGCCGTTTAGTTCTCTTGGATATTCAGTGGCCTGCAGATAATAGTGATGTAGGATCTTAAATAGTACAACTAAACCAATAGGAAAGCAAGAGTTCAACAGCCCTTGAATCAGCTGTCTCGTATGATAATTTTTTAATTTATGTGTTATATTGCTTGCATGCTAGTTATGTTTCAGCATGCATACTTCGGGGCCTGTAAACCCCCCTCCACTCCTCCGTCCCCTAAAAAAAAGAAGAAGAAATAATAAATAAATTGATGCACATTTATATATATATATATAGGGAGAGAATGTCTTCAGATTCGAGAATGGGATAGGACCTTTAGCGATATTTCAATAAAGTTTTTTTCTTGAAAATAAAGACATGATGGCTGCTATCTATAAGAAGTCCAACGGAAATTCCAATAATTTAGAAAATAGAGAGAACCAAGATGGAGAGAGTAGCAATAGTCCTTGATTTCTTTAAAAATTCTCTCTAGAATGGGAAAGTGCCCACGTCCAAGCGGGTGGTGTCTCTCGTGGTTTTCATCTCATTTTAGACTAATTCTTTCATTCTAATTATATTTTTAGCCATTTCTACCATTGATTCTTCTCGGTTCTTTCCATTTCATTACAAATTTACCATTCCTTCCGAAAGTTTTCTGATCCAGTTGATTTTTACTATAGCTCTTTCTTATTGATGCATTTTGTGGAGTGAGGATGTTTTGGACCATATTCTTTAAGATTGGGAGGAGGAGGAGGAGGAGGAGGATCAGAGGAGATCTACAACTTGAGGGCACCAGTTAATGCTGATAAAGTGCCAAACAAGGGTGCTACTTTGGCATTTTAAAGCATGCTTGGAGCGATATAGGGGAGGTAAGGATTGTGGAGGTGAGAGATAGGGTATTTCCAATTCTGGTGAAGGAGGAGATGGAGGCCAAGCAGATTCTGAGTAGTGGTTCTTGGGCTGTGATGGGTCACTGTGAATGTGGTGCCATGGCTCAAGAATCTGGCAATTGATGAGTTGTGCTTCTTGAATATTACCTTTTGGATCAGGATTCAGGGACTTTTTAACATAATGGTAATTTAATGCATATAGAAAGTGAATATTTTGTTACCGGTCTGCCTGGTTGAACTTCTTATTTGTCTTCAATTGTAGTTTCTATATTTGCCTAATTGTCATGTAATCAAAGTCATAAATAGCTGGATCTGCTAAACACATTGGAAGATTTTTGATGTCTTAATTGCTAAATGCCTTATTCTAGTTAGTAAGTCATGTACTATCATATTTTGTTTTATTCTTTCAGGTCAAAAGGAGTACAAGAACTTACATGCCTGATTCTAGGAATGCCAAAGACAGAGAGTCAACTGAGATGGATGGATTTATATTATCAGAGGATGGTTTGGTAATAACTGGAATAGCTGCCCACCCAAGACATATGAAGCAAATGAAACCTCATCAAGTGGAGGGTTTCAATTTTCTTGTTAGCAACTTGGTGGGTGATAATCCTGGTGGTTGCATCCTTGCCCATGCTCCGGGATCTGGAAAAACCTTTATGATAATTAGCTTCATGCAAAGTTTCCTAGCCAAGTATCCAAATGCTAGACCACTGATTGTTCTTCCTAAAGGAATTTTGGATACATGGAAAAAGGAGTTTAAAAATTGGCAAGTAGAGGATATTCCATTATATGATTTGTACGATTCCAAAGCAGAAAATCGGTCACAGCAGCTGGTGGTGTTGAAACAGTGGGTGGAGCAGAAGAGTATCCTTTTCTTAGGGTACAAACAATTCTCCTCTATTATTTGTGATCGGGAAACTAGCACGGCAGCAACTTCTTGCCAGGAGATATTGCTTAAGGCACCATCTATTCTTATTCTGGATGAAGGGCACACTCCAAGAAATGAAAACACTGATGTGTGGCAATCCCTTGGGAAAGTACAGACACCTAGGAAAGTTGTACTTTCTGGAACCATTTATCAAAATCATGTCAAGGAAGTATTCAATGTTTTGAATCTCGTTCGCCCTAAATTTTTAAGATTAGAAACTTCCCGACCCCTCATCAAGCGCATTATGAGTAGAGTGGATATTCCAGGTGTAAGGAAGCAGTTCAAAGCTGGTGGAGATTCCGTTTTTTATGAGCTAGTGGAGTATACACTACAGAAGGATCCAGAGTTCACAAGGAAAGTGAAGGTCATACATGATTTGCGTGAGATGACTAGCATGGTCCTTCACTATTATAAAGGAGATTCCCTAGATGAACTACCTGGACTTGCTGATTTCACTGTGGTACTAAATCTCACCCCCAGGCAGAAGCATGAAACAGAGAAATTAAAGAAGTTTGCAAGGAAGTTCAAACAAAGTTCTGTTGGGAGTGCTGTTTATCTACACCCAAAATTGGCCTCCTTCTCTGAGAATTGGGCTGTCACTGATGACAAAGTGGATGAGTTGTTGGAAAGAATAGACATGAAAGAAGGAGTTAAGGCGAAATTCTTTCTCAATATACTAAGCTCATGTGAGTCAGCTGGTGAGAAAATTCTAGTTTTCAGTCAATACCTCCTACCTTTAAAATTTTTAGAGAGATTAACAGCGAAAACAAAGGGTTGGAGTCTTGGGAGAGAAATGTTTATGATCTCAGGTGAGTCAAGCTCGGAGCATCGTGAGTGGTCCATGGAGCGGTTTAACAATTCCCCTGGTGCTAAGGTCTTCTTTGGCTCAATTAAGGCATGTGGAGAGGGAATATCTTTGGTAGGGGCCTCTCGAGTCATAATTTTAGATGTCCATCTTAATCCCTCAGTGACCCGGCAAGCAATTGGCCGCGCATTTAGACCGGGTCAAAAGAAGAAAGTATTTGTGTATAGACTGGTAGCTGCTGATTCCCCCGAAGAGGAAGATCATGACACTTGCTTCCAAAAAGAACTAATTGCAAAGATGTGGTTTGAGTGGAATGAGTATTGCGGTTATCGGGATTTCAAAATGGAAACTGTGGATGTGGAAGAGTGTGGTGATCCCTTCCTTGAAAGTCGTCCGTTGCTGCAGGAGGATGTAAAGGTTCTGTACAAAAGGTTTGTATACTTGTACACTTATTGTCTTCGTTGATTTCCAACATCTAAATCATTTTGTTGTAATGTCCTAACTATTTTTTTTTTTGTTTACAACACTTTCAGGTAGGTCCTTCTGTACAGTGGGTATAATTTAACTGATCCAGTAGGAAATGGAGAAATTACAGTGGGTATAGCTGCATAGGGTGGTGTATATTTTCCAGATGCTAGAAATTCAAGTAAACCAAACAAATTTCTAGGCAGAAGAAAATGGAATGAAAGATACAGTGTGTATAGGATTGTCATGCAATGCTGTTTCTTTCCTTTGAAATCTTTGCTTGTTCAGTATTGTCTGAGACGTATATTAGGTTGGTACCTTGTAGGGTTTTTCTCTTGGTTCTTGAAGCGGAAGTTTATGTTGATCTGGTTTGGCACTTTGCTGCTTTTTCTTATTTGTGTGTTTCTGCCGCTAACTATATGCGTCTTGCGTAGTTTGCGTATAGAATGCCATGTGCCCCATTTGGATTTTCCTCTTAACAGAACTGGAAAACTAAGGTGGATGCGAGGGAGCGAGTAAACAAAATCGTTTTTTACTAGCCATTGGGTGAATACTTTTTTGTTTTGTTTTTTTTCCCCCTAAGATTAGAGTCATCTAGAGAAAAGTTGAAGAAAAATCATGTGCCCCATTCAAAATTTGGCTTGTTGTAGACCTTTTCTTTCCTTTATAAGTTTTATGTGTATGTTATTTTTTATTTTTTTATTTATAAGGGAGACTGAAGGGGAAGAGGAGATTCCAACTTTGGCCTTGTATACTAGTAAACGCTCTCAACTATGTAGAGCTAGATGTTCATACTGTGTGTGTAGGTTTTCGGTCAAATGGTAAGAGGATACTTACCAATGTTGGGTTTTTTTAAAAGGTAACATGTTTACATGGGTCTATTAGATTTTTTTTTTCTTCTAATTTAAGGAAACAAATTAACATGTTTTGGCTACCTCAAAGATTTTGTAATAGTTAAGCCCTTGGGTTAGTCAAAGTGATAAGTGTGGATAAGATAAGGGCTAGAATTAGATTAGCTGTAGGGTTTGATTCATTCTAATTGAACAATAAAAGAGATTTTGTGATGGTTATCATTAAGTCAAGAATTGGATGTAGGTTGAAATGGTGTTTCGAGATCTCGACTCTCAATTCACTTATGGACCTAATAGAAGGAGTTATTCGCACTACCATTTTTGTATTTATGCACCCCTCATTCTATTTTTATTCTTTTAATTTTCTTTTATCAATTTAATTACCAAAATAACCCTTAATTGGTTTTTTTATTTTGAACTTACAAATCCCATTACTTTGTTTTTGGTTCTCTAGTCTATTCACTTACATATCCATCAACACCAGAATATTCACTTAATCAATCAAAGAAGATTGAATCCTTTCTTCAAACCTATTGTGCAAACGTTCCATAGGGCCAGCTGCTTTCTTTATATCGCTTTCTGTTAGTCCGTCTACTGCCTTTCAGCTATTATTAATTATAATAATAATTAATTAAGCAAGGGCCTTTTCGCGACTTTTTTGCAAAGGATTAATTTCAGTTCAGTACCTCAAGTTTACTTCAAATTTCAATTTAGTATCCCATGTTTAAAATTTTGCAATGTCATACCTTATCTTTCCAATTTATTGCAATGACATAGCTCCGTCAGTATGGCTCTCTTAAATGCTGATGTGGCACTTACATGACACTCCCACAATGATGACTGGATGTCACGTGTTCTGATAACAGTCCACATCATGCCACATGACATAAAAATAATTAAAAATCTAAAAACATGGCACGTAATTATTAATTTTTTTCTTTCAATTTTTAGATTTTAAATTATTTTTTATGCCATGTGGCATAATGTGTCATGTTGTTAGACCACATGGTATTCAGTCAGCATTGTGAGAGTGTCACGTAAGTTCCACATCAGCATTGAAGAGATCTTTTAACAGTCATATTGACGGAGGTATGACATTGCAACAAATTGGAAAGATGAGGTATGACATTGCAAGATTTTAAACATGAGGTACTAAATTGAAATTTAAAGCAAACTTGAGGTACTAAAATGAAATTAGCCTTTTTTGCAAAAACTCGAAAAATTTACTTCAAAGATCAAAGAAAACTAGAGAAGGTTCGGAAAAGAATCAATAGAAAAGAAAGAATCGAAATTGAACAGCACAATCATTGGTGGGTGATGAGCTAAAAAAAAGTTTGAATATATACTGCACCGAATAAATCACTGAATGAGCAATCGCAACACACAATTACCTTGCTTGATTCAAGAATTTTAGCTTTAAAATCTTAATCATTGTTGTAGAAACAACATGCCCATTATTATATAATAGGAAACCAAAATAATAGGATAAAACTATTACAATATAATACACAATTTTCTTTATTCATTTCCATACACATGCAATCTTATTATAGTATTAGAGCGATAAGTTGATACAAACACAAAAGAAGCAACATAGTTGAATTTTTCGGAAGGCAATAAGAGTATGGACAATATAGTCACTTCAATTGTCAACTTCGTACAAAGTTAAGCAATGGAAGCTCTAGAAAGTTCATAAATCAATTAAGGGTAATTTAGGTAATTAATTATATATTTGAATATTTAAAAGAATAAAAATAAAGTGGGGAGTTTATGAATGCAAAATGGGAGTGCAAATAGCGTCTCTATTTTCAAATTTGAGCAAAATTTGGATACTCATTTAAGAGAAAAAAATGTACATTTTTTTTGCAACTCTCCTCTTTTTTTCCCTCTTTAAATGGTACATCTAGCCAGTAAGATAGATGACGAATATATTTATATATATATATATCTCTCTCTCTTTATCTCTCTGGATTGTTCTCTCTCATTCTCTTATGCAAAAACATCGAGGCGAATTTGATCAATTTTCCACCTTGGGTTTAAGTCAAGATCTATTCTTGTTTTGTGTGGTGGTTGTTGTTCCAATAATTGAAGGTACATTGTTTCATTTTGAAGTTTTCAAATGGGTATGTTTTCCTTTTCATAATTTTTCCTACTTAACTTATCAAATGTAACAACTCACAAATTGCTACAACTGAAATGTACAAATTCACATATTGGTACATATTTAGGATTAATGGTATTGGTTTTGAGTTCGGGGTATAGGTTTAGGGCCCTTTTTGTGCTCGTGCTCGTGCTTGTCCTATGCTTGGCAAGCCCAGATCATGTCATGCCTAATGGGCTAAAAATTTGGCTCGGCCCGTTCCATTTACTCGTGTTGTGTTATGCCATGCTTGTTTTAATAGTGACGTGCCCATGTTGTGCTCGTGCCAGCCCAATCCATTTGACACCTCGAATTGGGTAGTTAAGTGGCGGGTTGAATTTTTCAGAAGGCAATGAGAGTATGGGAAAATATAGTCACTTCGGTTGTCACCATCACACAAGAGAGCAGCGGAAGCTCGAGAAATTTAGTTCATAAATCCATCTAGCTAGGGTCGTTTAGGTAATTAATCATATATTTGAATATTTATAAGAATAAAAATAGACTAGGGAGTGCAATAATACAAAATGGGAGTTTGAATAACGTCTTCATTTTCAAATTTGAATTTGGATTTGAGCAAAATTTGGATACTCATTTATGGAGAAAAAATGTATGTTTCTTTTGCAACTCTTCTCTTTTTCTCCCTCTTTAAATAGTACAACTAGCGAATATGGTAGATGACGAATCTCTCTCTCTCTCTCTCTCTCTCTAGATTGTTCTCTCTCATCCTTTTATGCAAAGACGTGACGGCAAATCTAATCAATTTTCCACCTTGCGTTTGGGTTAAGATCTATTATGGGTTTGTGTGGTGCTTGTTGTACCAATAATTGCATATACGTTGTTTCATAATTAAGGTTTTAAAATGGGTATTTGTTTTTAGAAATTTTCATGGTTGTGTTATCAAATGTAACAACTCACAAATTGGTACAGCTGAAAGGTACAAATTCACATATTGGAACGTATTTAGAATTAATGATATTAATTTTGAATCTAGGGTATAGGTTTAGGGCCCATTTTGTGCCCGTGCTCGTGTCTTGCTTGGCTCAAGTCGTGTCGTGCACGATGGGCTAAAAACTTTGGCCAAACCCGTCCATTTACTTGAGTTATCCCGGTCTGTTTGACACTTCTAAAAGCGTCTTGGCTACTTGGAAGAAAGAGTTCCAAATATGGCAAGTAGAGGACATTCTATTGCATGATTTTTAGACTTCCAAAGCAAAGAATCGGTCTCAGCAATTGGATGTTTTAAAACAATGGGTAGAGCAGAAGAGCATCCTTTTTTTGGGGTACACACAATTCTCTACTATAATCTGTGACCATGAAACAAGTAAGACATCTGTTGATTGCCGAGAAATTATGCTGGAAGCCCCTAACATTCTTATCTTAGATGAAGGTCACACTCCAAGATATGAGGCAACTAATGTGCTTCAGTCCCTTGCAATAGTCAAAACACATTTGAAAGTAGTACTCGCAGGAACCCTTTACCAAAATCATGTGAATGAAGTATTCATTATTTTAATCGTCCAAAGTTTCTAAAATTGCAAAACTTCTTGAGCTGTCATGAAGCGCATCCTGAGCATAGTGCAGATATCGGGAATGAAATAACAGTTAAAAGTTGATACAAATTCAGCTTTTTGTAACATAGTAAAACAGACCCTCCAGAAAGATGAAGATTTTAAAAGGAAAGTGGTTGTCATACAAGACCTTCGAGAGATGACTAGAAAGGTCCTTCATTATTATAAATGAGATATTCTAGATGAGCTTCATAGGCTTGTTCATACTGTGTGTGTAGATTTTTAGTCAAATGGTATGAGGGTACTTCGGAAGGCAATGAGAGTATGGGAAAATATAGTCACTTCGGTTGTCACCATCACACAAGAGAGCAGTGGAAGCTCGAGAAGGTACAACAAAATGTACGTTTCTTTTGCAACTCTTCTCTTTTTCTCCCACTTTAAAAGGTACAACAAGCGAATTTGTTAGATGACGAATCTATCTATCTATCTATCTATCTATCTATCTATCTCTCTCTCTCTCTCTCTCTCTCCATCTCTCTAGATCTTTCTCTCATCCTTTTACGCAAATACATGGCGGCAAATCTAATTCATTTTCCACCTTGGGTTTGGGTTAAGATCTATTATGGGTTTGTGGGGTGCTTGTTGTACCAAAAATTACATATATGTTGTTTCATAATTAAGGTTTTCAAATGGGTATTTTTTTTTTTTTTAGAATTTTTCATGGTTTTGTCATCAAATGTAGCAGCTCACAAATTAGTACAGTTGAAAGGTACAAATTCACATATTGGAACATATTTAGGATTAATGATATTAATTTCGAGTCTTGGGTATAGGTTTAGGGCCCATTTTGTGCCTGTGCCCGTGCTCATGTCGTGCTTAGCCCAAGTTGTGCCGTGCCTAATGGGCTAAAAACTTTGGCCAAAACTCGTTTATTTACTCATGTCATTCCAGTCTGTTTGACACCTCTAAAAACGTCTTGGGTGCTTGGAAGAAAAAGTTCCGAATATGGCAAGTGGAGGACATTCTATTGCATGATTTTTACACTTCCAAAGCAGATAACCATTCTCAGCAGCTGGATGTTTTCAAACAATAGGTAGAGCAGAAGTGCATCCCTTTTTTGGAGTACACAGTTCTTTACAATAATATTTGACCATGAAACAAGTAAAACATTTGTTGATTGTCGAGAAATTCTGCTGAAGACCCCTAGCATTCTTATCTTAGATGAATGTCACACTCCAAGGAATGAGTCTATTGATGTGCTTCAGTCCCTTGCAATAGTCAAAACACCTTTGAAATTAGTACTCTCAGGAACCCTTTACAAAAATCATTTGAAAAAAGTAATCACTATTTTAAATCTTGTTCGTCCAAAGTTTCTAAAATTGGAAACTTCCTAAGCTGTCATGAAGCGCATCTTGAGCAAAATGCAGCTATCAAGAATGAGAAAACAATTAAAAACTAGTACGAATTCAACTTTTTGAGACTTAGTAGAATAGACTCTCCAGAATGATGAAGATTTTAAAAGGAAAGTGGTTGTCATACAAGACCTTCGAGAGATGACCAGGAAGGTCCTTCATAATTATAAAGGAGATATTCTGGACGAGCTTCTCGGGCTTGTTCATATTGTGTGTGTAGGTTTTTGGTCAAATGGTAAGAGGATACTTACCAATGTTGGGTTTCTTTAAAAGGTAACATGTTTACATGGGTCGATCTATTAGATTTTTTTTTTCTCTAATTTAGAAAACAAATTAACATCTTTTGGCTACGTCAAAGATCTTGTAATAATTTAGATATTTGAATATTTAAAAGAATACAAAAAAAGTGGGGAGTGCATGAATACAAAATGAAAAATAATTATTGTGTGTGACCATAACACCAAGTGGCATAATGACGTGGTATTACCAAACCATTTAAATTATAATACGTATATAATCATTAATTACTAAAACTCTAAACTCTAAAAAAAAACCCTTAAAATTGTTCAAGTGTTATAATCTAAATGAATTTGTAATTAACACCACGTCATTATGTCACGTGGTGTTACAGTCTCATTCAATAATTTTTTCCAAAAAGGGAGTGCGAATAGTTTCTCCATTTTCAAATTAGAATTAGAATTAGAATTTGGATACTCATTTATGAGGGGAAAAAATGTACGTTTTTTTAACTTGCAACTCACCTCTCTTTCTCCCACTTTAAATGGTACATCTAGCCAATAAGATAGATGACAAATCTCTCTCTCTCTCTCTCTCTCTCTCTCTCTCTCTCTGTATATATATCTATCTATCTCACTAGACCATTCTCCCTCATTCTCTTACGCAAACACGTGCGCGGCAAATCTAATCAATTTTCCACCTTGGGTTTGGGTCAAGATCTATTCTAGATTTGTGTGGTGGTTTTTGTGCCACTAATTGCAAATACGTTATTTAATAATGAAGGTTTCAAATAGGTATTTATTTTATTTTAGGGATCTGAATCCTCTATTAATCCTTGTTTTAGGGAATTTTAGAATTTTTTCTTGTTTTTATATATTTTTTTTTGTCCGGAATTTTTCCTTGTTGTATTATCAAATATAATAATTCACAAATTGGTACAGCTGAAATGTACAAATTCAAATATTGGTACATATTTAGGATTAATAGTATTGGTTTTGAATTTGGGGTATAGGTTTATGGCTCATTTTGTGCTCGTGCTCGTGCTCGTCTCATGCTTGACTCGGATCATGTCATGCATGAGACGAGCACGAGTACGAAATGGACTATAGGCCCTATATTGCAGCAATTCTTGATTCAATAAACTTGGGAGTGTACGTGAAAAGGAACTAGAGGCCCTTCTTACTCAGAAATCACCATTCTTGAACCTTGACTTAACAATGACACATCATACACATCATTTGCCTAAAGAATTAATAGGCTTAACATAATTAATTAATGGGTTAATCAATTGAGCCTCTGACTAATAAAAAATGAATAGAATGATGGACTTATTAATTAATTAATTAATTATTTAATTAAGTTTTATTTACCTAGTCAAATAAACTAACCAACTTAGCTCATAAGACGAGAATCGTTGGCCAGTCCTCCTTTTGTGGAAAATAGTCAGTACATGAAAAGCCCTAGCAAAGATCATTAATTCTACCTAGTCAAATCTTTGTTCACGTATTAGAACATATTTAGGATTAATGATAATAATTTCGAGTTTAGGGTATAGGTTTATGGCCCATTTTGTGACCGTGCTCGTGTCGTAATTGGCCCAAGTCGTGTCGTGCCCGATGAGCTAAAAACTTTTGCCAAACCAGTCCATTTACTCGTGTCATCACAGTCTGTTCGACACCTTTAAAAGCGTCTAGGGTACTCAGAAGAAAGAGTTCTTAATATGGTAAGTTGAGGACATTCTATTGCATGATTTTTACACTTCTAAAGCAGAGAACCGGTCTCAGTAGCTAGATGTTTTAAAAAAATGGGTAGAGCATAAAAGCATCCTTTTTTTAGGGTACATACAATTTTCTACTATAATATGTGACCATGCAACAAGTAAGACATCTGTTGATTGTCGAGAAATTCTGCTGGAGGCTCCTAGCATTCTTATCTTAGATGAATGTCACACTCCAAGGAATGAGTCTACTAATGTGCTTCAGTCCCTTGCAATAGTCGAAACACCTTTGAAAGTAGTACTCTGCGGAACCCTTTACCAAAATCATGTGAAAAAAGTATTCACTATTTTAAATCTTGTTCATCCAAAGTTTCTAAAATTGAAAACTTCTGGAGCTGTCATGAAGCACATCCTGAGCAGAGTGCAAATATCGGGAATGAGAAAACAATTAAAAGCTAGTACGAATTCAACTTTTTGTGACTTAATAGAACAGACCCTCCAAAAAGATGAAGATTTTAAAAGGAAAGTGGTTGTCATACAAGACCTTCGAGAGATGACCAGGAAGGTCATTCATTATTATAAAGGAGATATTCTGGATGAGCTTCCCGGGCTTGTTCATACTGTGTGTGTAGGTTTTCAGTCAAATGGTAAGTGGATACTTACCAATGTTGGGTTTCTTTAAAAGGTAACATGTTTACATGGGTCTATGAGATTTTTTTTTTCTAATTTAGAAAACAAATTAACATGTTTTGGCTATGAGAAAGGTCTTGTAATGATTTAGATATTTGAATATTTAAAAGAATACAAATAAAGAGGGGAGTGCATGATTACAAAATGGGGAAAAATTATTGTGTGTGACCATAACATCAAGTGGCATAATGACGTGGTATTACTAAACAACTTAAATTATAACACGTGTATAATTATTAATTAATAAAACCCTAAACTCTAAAAAAAACTCTTAAAATTGTACACGTGTTATAATCTAAATGAATTGGTAACACCACATCATTATGTCATGTGGTATTACGGTCACATACAATAATTTTTTCCAATAAGGGAGTGCGAATAGCATCTCCAATTTCAAATTTGAATTTGAATTGGAATTAGAATTTGGATACTCATTTATGAGGGGGGAAAATGTACATTTATTTAACTTGCAACTCAACTATCTTTCTCCCACTTTAAATGGTACATCTAGCCAATTAGGTAGATGACAAATCTCTCTATATATATATGTATATGTATATATATATTTCTCTTTCACTAGACCATTCTCCCTCATTCTCTTACGCAAAGACGTGGCAGAAAATCTAATCAATTTTCCACTATGGGTTTGGGTCAAGATCTATTCTAGATTTGTGTAGTGGTTGTTGGACCACTAATTGCAAGTAGATTATTTAACAATGAAGGTTTCAAATGAGTATTTTTAGTTTTAGGGATCTGAATCCTTTGTTATCCTTGTTTTAGGAATTTTTAGATTTTTCCTTGTTTTTATATATATTTTTTTTGTCTACAATTTTTCCTTGTTGTGTTATCAAATGTAATAATTCACAAATTGGTACAGCTGAAATGTACAAATTCACATATTGGTACATATTTAGGATTAATGGTATTGGTTTTGAGTTTGAGATATAGGTTTAGGGTCTATTTCGTGCTCGTGCTCGTCACATGCTTAACCCGGATCATGTCATGCATGAGATGAGCACGAACACGAAATGGACTATAAGCCCTATATTGCAGCAATTCTTGATTCAAGTAAACTTGGGAGTGTACGTGAAAAGGAACTAGAGGCCCTTCTTGCTCAGAAATCACCATTCTTGAACCTTGACTTAACAATGACACATCATACACATCCCACCAATTTTAATAGAAGTGAAAATTTTGTGAGCACTCCTCTGGAAGATCTACATGCTATTGATATAAATCTTAAAAGTTCAAACAATACTACAGCAGCAGCAACACCACCCTCCATTGTTAAAAAACGTAAGAAAAGAAAAGGAAAGAAAGGAGACGACACATATATGCCAAGAACAAAATCCAGCAGGCGAGATTATACTATGTTGTCTTTTAGGAATTCAAAGTTTGAAACAGTTCAAATATTTTATGTTTATCTTCCTCTTGATGATCATTAGCAACATCAAAACTATTGTGAAAGCAAAAAAATCTTTGTTTGCAATGACTAGCGAGAAGCCAAGTAAACAAAAATGATAAAATATGAGCAACTTAAATAGAGTTGTAAACTCACAATCATAACTATACATCTAAAGGTTGTCTTCTTCACTAGAAATTAGAGACATTTTCATGTAGTTAGAAGCACAGATTAATAGTACTGAAAGACTGCTAATATAAACAACAATGTAAGCCAGAAGATGGGCTTAACAGAATTAATTAATGGGTTAATCAATTAGGCCTACGACTAATAAAAAATAAATAGAATGATGGGTTTGTTAATTAATTAATTATTTAATTAAGTTTTATTTACCTAGTCAAATAGACTAACAAACTTAGCTCATAAGACTAGAAAGGTCGGCCAGCCCTCCTTTTGTGGAAAATAGTTTTCCACTCAAGACTATAAAAAGGGCCCAAGTCAAGTAGTCGAAACATGAAAAGCCCTAGAAAAGATCATTAATTCTACCTAGTCAAATCTTTGTTCACATATTGAAACATATTTAGGATAAATGATATTAATTTCGAGTCTAGGGTATAGGTTTAGGGCCCATTTTGTGCTCGTGCTCGTGTCGTACTTGGCCCAAGTCGTGTCGTGCCCGACGGGCTAAAAAATTTTGTCAAACCCGTCCATTTACTCTTGTCATCAAGGGCTATTTGACACCTCTAAAAGCGTCTTGGGTACTTGGAAGAAAGAGTTCCGGATATGGCAAGTGGAGGACATTCTATTGCATGATTTTTACACTTCCAAAGCAGAGAATCGGTCTCAATAGCTAGATGTTTTAAAACAATGGGTAGAGCAGAAAAGCATCCCTTTTTTGGGGTACACACAGTTCTCTACTATAATATGTGACCATGAAACAAGTAAGACATTTGTTGATTGCTGAGAAATTCTGCTGGAGGCCCCTAGCATTCTTATCTTAGATGAATGTTCCAAGGAATGAGTCTTCTAATGTGCTTCAGTCCCTTACAATAGTCAAAACACCTTTGAAAGTAGTACTCTCAGGAACCCTTTACTAAAATCATGTGAAAAAAGTATTCACTATTTTAAATCTTGTTCGTCCAAAGTTTCTAAAATTGAAAACTTCCCGAGCTGTCATGAAGTGCATCCTAAGCAGAGTGCAGATATTGGGAATGAGAAAACAATTAAAAGCTAGTACGAATTCAGCTTTTTGTGACTTAATAGAACTGACCCTCTAGAAAGATGAAGATTTTAAAAGGAAAGTGGTTGTCATACAAGACCTTTGAGAGATGACCAGGAAGGTCCTTCATTATTATAAAGGAGATATTCTGGATGAGCTTCCCGAGCTTGTTCATACTGTGTGTAGGTTTTCGGTCAAATGGTAAGAGGATACTTTCCAATGTTGGGTTTCTTTAAAAGGTAACATGTTTACATGGGTCTATGAGATTTTTTTTCTCTAATTTAGAAAACAAATTAATATGTTTTGGCTATGTCAAAGATCTTGTAATGATTTAGATATTTGAATATTGAAAAGAATACAAATAAAGTGGGGAGTGCATGATTACAAAATGGGAAAAACTTATTGTGTGTGATCATAACATCAAGTGACATAATGACGTGGTATTATCAAAAAACTTAAATTATAATACGTGTACAATCATTAATTACTCAAACCCTAAACTCTAAAAAAAACTCTTAAAATTGTACACGTGTTATAATCTAAATGAATTGGTAACACCATGTCATTATATCACGTGGTGTTACGGTCACATACAATAATTTTTTCCAAAAAAGGAGTGCGAATAGCGTCTCCATTTTCAAATTTGAATTTGAATTATAATTTGGATACTCATTTATGAGGGGGAAAAATGTACATTTCTTTAACTTGTAACTCACCTCTCTTTCTCCCACTTTAAATGGTACATCTAGCCAATAAGGTAGATGACAAATCTCTCTCTCTCTCTCTCTCTCTCTCTCTCTCTCTCTCTCTCTCTCTCTCTCTCTCTCTCTCTCTCCATATATATGTATATATATATCTCATTAGACCATTCTCCCTCATTCTCCTACGCAAAGACGTGGCGGCAAATCTAATCAATTTTCCATCTTGGGTTTGGAAATTCACACATTGGTAAAGCTGAAGTGCACAAATTTTGGTACATATTTAGGATTAATAGTATTGGTTTTGAGTTTGGGTTATACGTTTAGGGCCCATTTTGTGCTCGTGCTCGTCTCATGCTTGACCCGGATCATGTCATGCATGAGACGAGCACGAGCACAAAATGGACTATAGGCCCTATATTGCAGCAATTCTTGATTCAAGTAAACTTGGGAGTGTTCATGAAAAGGAACTAGAGGCCCTTCTTGCTCAGAAATCACCATTCATGAACCTTGACTTAACAATGACACATCATACACATCCCATTGATTTTAATAGAAGTGACATTTTTGTGAGCACTCCTCAGGAAGATCTACATGTCATTGATATAAATGTTGAAAGTTCTTCAAACAATACTACACCAGCACCAGCACCACCTTCCATTGTTAAAAAACATAAGAAAAGAAAAGAGGAGAGAGGAGACGACACATATATGCCAAGAACAAAATCCAACAGGGATTATACTATGTTGTCTTTTAGGAATTCAAAGTTTGAAAAAGTTCAAATATTTTATGTTTATCTTCCTCTAGATGATCATTAGCAGCATCAAAGCTATTGTGAAAGCAAAAAATCTTTGTTTGCAATGACTACAGAGAAGCCAAGTAAACAAAAATGATAAAATATGAGCAACTTAAATAGAGTTGTATACTCACAATCATAACTATACACATCTAAAAGGTTGTCTTCTTCACTAGAAATTAGAGACACTTTCAAGTAGTTAGAAGCACAGATTAATATATAGTCCAGAAAGACTGCTAATATAAACGACAATGTAAGCCAGAAGATGCCTAAAGAATTACTGGGCTTAACATAATTAATTAATGGGTTAATCAATTGAGCCTAAGACTAATAAAAAATAAATAAAATGATGGGCTTATTAATTAATTAAGGAGTTAATTAATTAATTATTTAATTAAGTTTTATTTACCTAGTCAACTATACTAACAAACTTAGCTCATAAGACTAGAATGGTCGGCCAGCCCTCCTTTTGTGGAAAATAGTTTTCCACTCAAGTCTATAAAAGGGGCCCAAGTCAAGTAGTCAGTATATGAAAAGCCCTAGCAAATATCATTAATTCTACGTTCTTTCTCTTTTCTCTAAGGCCATACTTTTGTGAAAAGTGCTAATTAACACTCATCTTCTCCAACAAGTTTATCATTTCATCTCCTCATAGCGTAAACTTATTAGAGGTCATACACTTGTGTGACTAAAAGGACCAATTGGAGAAGATAGATTTGCACCTTGATAGGCTTCCAATCAAGATAACAAGGTATGAATCCTCCTTTAATAAATCATGTTTGATTGCATCATATCTCAATATGAAGCATGATCATATGAATTTTAAATTTCGCTGCATTCATATGATCAAAATCTAACAACTGCTCACTGGGTAGTTAAGTAGCAAGTTGAATTTTTCTAAAGTCAATGAGAGTATGGGAAAATATATATAGTCACTTTGGTTGTCACCTTTGCATATGAGAATAGTGCAAGCTCTAGAAAGTTCATAAATCAATCAAGGGTAGTTTAGGTAATTAATTAGATATTTGAATATTTAAAAGAATACAAATAAAGTGGGGAATGCATGAATGCAAAATGGGGAGAAATTATTGTGTGTGACTATAACACCAAGTGGCATAATGACGTGGTGTTACCAAACCACTTAAATTCTAACACGTGTACAATTATTAATTACTAAAACCCTAAAATCTAAAAAAAAAAAAACCTTAAAATTATACACATATTATAATCTAAATGAATTGGTGACACCACGTCATTAATTATGTCACGTGGTGTTCATATCACATATAATAATTTTTCTAAAATGAGAGTGCGAATAGCGTCTCCATTTTCACATTTGAATTTGAATTTGGATACTCATTTATGGGGGGGAAAATGTGCGTTTCTTTTACAACTCACTTATCTTTCTGCCTTTTTACATGGTACATCTAGCCAATAAGGTAGATGACAAATCTCTCTCTCTTTCTCTCTCTCTCACTAGATTGTTCTCCCTCATTCTCTTACGCAAAGACGTGGCGGCGAATCTAATTAGTTTTCCACCTTGAGTTAGGTCAAGATCTATTCTAGATTTGTGTGGTGGTTGTTGCACCACTAATTGCAGGTACGTTATTTAATAATGAAGGTTTCAAATGGGTATATTTTGTTTTAGGGATTTGAATTCTCTGTTAATCCTTGTTTTAGGGATTTTTAGATTTTTCCTTATTTTTTGGTCTAGAATTTTTCCTTGTTGTGTTAATAAATGTAACAACTCACAAATTGGTACAGCCGAAATGTACAAATTCACATATTGGTACATATTTAGGATTAATGGTATTGGTTTTGAATCTGGGTTATAGGTTTATGGTCCATTTCGTGCTCGTGCTCATCTCATGCTTGTCTCGGATCATGTCATACATGGGACGAGCACGAGCACGAATTGGACTATAGGTTTAATGGTATTAATTATGAAAAACAAAGTGTAGAAAATTGTTTATAGATGTCAATATTATATATATTTCTTAAGGAATATTAAAGATTGTGTTTAAGACTTAACCCAAATAACACTTTTGTATCATATATTTTTACAAAATTTTCACTTTGGTCCTGTTGATTTGATTTTTGCAATTTCAGTCATGTATTTCTAATATGATAGCAATCAAGTCCAAATTGTTAACCTCATTTATGTTATTGATGGAAACTTTGACGTGACATTATGTGCTTCGCAAGTGAGTGACCTATTTAAGCTCATACCCGTCATTGAACACAATTAGTTTCGTGTTGAAACCCCTTATTTTTTTCATACAAATTGTATTAAATGATGCGTTATCGCTTATATATGCATCTAGATAGAATAAGATGTCAAATGTCACTTACCTATGAAATAGGTCGGATATTTGGATTCAATTGTTATTATATTTGAAATATATGACTAAGATTGTTAGAATAAAAAATATAAATTCAAAGTGAAAAACGCGTTATCGCTTATATATGCATCTAGATAGAATAAGATGTCAAATGTCACTTACCTATGAAATAAGTGGGATATTTGGATTCAATTGTTATCATATTTGAAATATATGACTGAGATTGTTAGAATAAAAAATATAAATTCAAAGTGAAAATTTCGTGAAGTGAATGAAACAAAAGTAGCCTTTGCCTAAAACTTAAAATATTTTTTTCTTAGAAAAAAAAAATACTTAAATATTTTCTCAATCTATTCTTCTCGCATTCCAAGAAGAACTCCCTCTCTCAAGTACTTGCATTACGAGTTGTCTTATTGAGTAAGCAAGACTTTTGCGTTTGCTATCTCTTACAATTCCTTTTGTTGATTACAGACTATACAGTGCATGGTGAGCTCTGGTTCCAGCTACCACGCAAGTTTCAAAGGTCCAGTCCTTTTTACTTTTGTTTGTATAATTTCTTTTTCTCATTTTACATTCAGTGCTTGCTCTCTGTTTTGTGCAATTTTTTTTTTTAGTATGACACAACTAGTGTCTTTTACTCTCCCAGTCTCTCTCACTTCATTCTTTCTTGCAATAGAGTAGTTTTTAACTTTTTATCTTTTTTATCAGTTTTTGTTAACTTCTAGAGTTATTTGAAGAGGCATGGTAGCTTTCTGCAAGTTCCAGATTATGCATGGTTCCCTTGATAATACATTTTTGCAGGAATTTTTCTCATACCCATAAGCCACTCAGTGGGACTAATACGAGTTTTAGTTGGCTCCAAACTGATGGGTTATTGACATTTGACGATTGTTGTTTGTTACTATTTTGCAGTTGCCCAAAAAATGGAGCTTTATTAGAATTTCTAATTGTGGCTCTCTTTTAGTATCAAGTTTCAACTTTATGCTGGAAATTTTTATTTAGATGATCTCATTATATGTGCTTGCCTCTTCAATGGTAGTGGATGACTCTGACCAATTTTCCAACTCTATGTTGCAGCAATTCTTGATTCAAGTAAACTTGGGAGTGTGAAAAGGAACTAGAGGCCCTTCTTGCTCAGAAATCACCATTCCTGAACCTTGACTTCACAATGACACATCATTGTGAAGATAACAATACTACAGCAGCAGCACCACCTGCCATTGTCCTTAGTTCTGATGATGAAGACAATGGACGTATGAGGCCATTCCATCTGTCACAGAAGATTGTGTTGGAGCCTCCTCCTCTGGAACATCATCAGCATGTCACTGGTATGGAGGATGAACGTCCAAACAATATTGAAGCAGTAGCACCGCCTGTCATTGTCATTAGTTCCGATGATGAAGACAACGAAGGTAGGAGGCCGCTTCGTCATCAGAAGATTGTGTTGGAGCCTGTTGGAAGATTTCTAGAAAGGAATTTGACGGTATGTTCTTCCCCTGCATTTATACTATCAAAGTAGCATGCCTAAAAATACTGCCATTGACTGGTGCAAGTAAAAGCCTATCAAGTGAAGAGTCACCTAGTTTGACTTGCATTGGAACTATGTTGACATTATCCACCATGTGATATCAGATTTTGCTATAACATGTTAGAAAAATTATCATCTAAATTGCCAAATTATTTGGAACAATTGCCTACTCTATGGACTGAAACATGAAGTTTTGTCTCCTATATGTTTTTATTTCAAGTTTTGCTTTCTCTATACATTTTTATTCAGATTGTTTTCCTATCTCCACATTAATTGGTATGATCGTCATGTTATGGTTCAGGATTGTGAAGAGAACAAAGATTGTAAAGAAGAGTTGGAAAGTATGCCTGGGAAATTCGATCTTGGCATAAATAAAGATGTAGACGTTGGTGCAGCCAACAATATGGTGATTGGTCTAGAACTCTTTGTTCAAATTGTTTTCCTTGTTATCCTTTATGCATATTGATTGTCATGGTCATCATATTCTGGTTCAGGATTGTGCAAAGAGCATAGATCAGACAGAAGACATGGAAACTTTTCCTGAAATATTTGCTAATTGGATAGATGAAGAAGCATATCAGACAGAAGACATGGAAATGCCTGGAATATTTGCAGAAGACATGGAAATGCCGGGAATATTTGATATAAATACAGATTTATATCAGACAGAAGACATGGAAAATCTTCCTGGAATATTTGATTTTTTGATAGATGAAGATGTATTTCAGACAGAAGATGTGGTGGCTGGAATATCTGATGTCGGTACATCAGAAAATATTGGAAAAGGGAGTCCTTCAGCTTCTGGAAATGAGGAGTCGAATAATAATCATTCTAACTCCGAAAACAATAAAAGAGATGTTGAGTGCATAGCTCCAAGCGGAGAAGTCAAAATTCTGACTGGGGACATTGATGTTGGGGAAGGCAACCAAAAGTTCCAGATAGAAGAACAGAATCATAGTAATGATATTGTTGAAGATGATCTTTCAGACATGTGGACAGAGATGACAACGGCATTAGAATGTTCCAAGGTATCTGCCTTAGATAGCCCAGAGTTTTATCATTGATTTTGCACTAAACTTCACATCACAGTAGGTTTTTTTTTTTTTTTTGGTTAAAAAATATTATATAAAGTTTATGTTGCCTGCTTCTTGTAGGATATTGCAATTGATCCTTCAGCTGATGAACCATCTGGTGAATGCGGGGAAGAATGTGAACAGTCTTTGATCCTGAAGGATGATCTTGGGTGGGTTTGTCGTATTTGCGGAGTTGTTCAGCAAGGAATTGAAAACATATTTGAGTTCCAATATAGTAAGGTATTGGTGGTTTTTTTCTGTGCAATTTTTTTTTTTTTTTTTTTCATTATATAAGAATGAACTAGTGAACCACTCATGGGGGGGTTCATTATATAATTGTTTCTGAAATTATCTGCTGGACGTGTTTGAAAATCTCTAAAGTCTTGAGTAGGGAAAAGTAAGTCGTTTTGGCAGTTACTACTGGGTAGCTATATGTACTCTGGATATAATTGTTTATATCTTTTCTCTTCTGAATGAAAGTTTCTCAGAACTGTGTTATAATTAGCTAGTCTCAGTTGTGATCCTTCTTTGATATATGTTCTTTAATCACTGAAAAATGTTTTAGGTTATTTGTTTATGTCATCAAGTGATATCTCTGATTGGATCATGTTAGGAGATGGGATGCCTTTTCTTTTAATTTCTTCTCTTTCATATTTTTCACTTGTGAGTTGTAGTGAGTTGTGATCCTTCATCCTTGTTTCCTTATGATCAGGCCAAAAGGACTAAACGAACTTACATGTGTGAATCGCGGAATGCCAACAATGAAGAGTCAACTCAGAGTTCCCCAGTTGGAGTCAAGTCTACTCGGGGTGATTTAATGGCAACGGAGATTTGTGCTCATCCAAGGCATAGAAAGCAAATGAAACCACATCAAGTGGAAGGCTTTAATTTTCTTTCCAGCAACTTGCTGACCGATAAGCCAGGCGGTTGCATTTTGGCTCATGCTCCTGGTTCTGGAAAGACTTTTCTGATTATAAGTTTTGTGCAGAGTTTCCTAGCCAGGTTCCCCCATGCAAGACCACTGGTTGTTCTACCTAAAAGCGTCTTGGCTACTTGGAAGAAAGAGTTTCGGATATGGCAAGTGGAGGACATTCCATTGTATGATTTTTACACTTCCAAAGCAGAGAATCGGTCTCAGCAGCTGGATGTTTTAAAACAATGGGTAGAGCAGAAGAGCATTCTCTTTTTGGGGTACACACAATTCTCTACGATAATCTGTGACCATGAAACAAGTAAGACATCCGTGGATTGCCGAGAAATTCTGCTGGAGGCCCCTAGCATTCTTATCTTAGATGAAGGTCACACTCCAAGGAATGAGTCGACTAATGTGCTTCAGTCCCTTGCAAGAGTCAAAACTCCTTTGAAGGTAGTGCTCTCAGGAACCCTTTACCAAAATCATGTGAAAGAAGTTTTCACTATTTTAAATCTAGTTCGTCCAAAGTTTCTAAACTTGGAAACTTCCCGAGCTGTCATGAAGTGCATCCTGAGCAGAGTGCAGATATTGGGAGGGAGAAAACAGTTAAAAGCTGGTACGAATTCAGCTTTTTGTGACTTAGTGGAACAGACCCTCCAGAAAGATGAAGATTTTAAAAAGAAAGTGGCTGTCATACAAGACCTTCGAGAGATGACCAGGAAGGTCCTCCATTATTATAAAGGAGATATTCTGGACGAGCTTCCCGGGCTTGTTGAATTCACCGTGGTACTGAATCTTAGTTCAAGACAGAAAGTTGAAGTTGAAAAGTTAAAGGAATTGAGTAAGTTTGCGAAAACTTCTGGGGGGAGCCTTGTCTATATGCATCCAGATTTGAAAAATCTTTCGGATAGATATCCATCTACCAGAGAGAAAGGCTCTATGGTGAATAATGAAAAGCTGGATGAAATTTTAGAAAATTTAGATGTGAGAGAGGGAGTTAAAATCAAGTTTTTTCTTAACATGCTAGGCCTGTGTGAATCAAGTGGTGAGAAGCTGCTGGTTTTCAGCCAGTATATCCTGCCCCTGAAACTTATGGAGAGAATAGCAGTGAAGGAAAAGGGTTGGAGCCCTGACAAAGAAATTTTTGGGATAACTGGTGATTCAACTTCTAAGCATAGAGAATGGTCCATGGAACGCTTTAACATTTCAGCTAATGCTAAAGTCTTCTTTGGCTCCATTAAAGCATGTGGGGAAGGCATCTCTTTAGTGGGTGCTTCTCGCGTCCTAATTATGGATGTTCAACTCAATCCTTCAGTGACTCGCCAGGCAATAGGACGTGCATTTCGACCAGGCCAAAAGAGGAAAGTCTATGTCTATAGATTGGTTGCCGCTGATTCGCCTGAAGAGGAAGACCACCTTATCTGCTTTAGGAAGGAACTGATTTCAAAGATGTGGTTTGAGTGGAATGAGAGCTGTGGGCACCAAGACTTTGACATGAAGACTGTTGATGTGAATGAATGTGAGGATACGTTCTTGGAAAGTCGATGGTTGCAGGAAGATATAAAGCTTTTGCAGAAAAGGTTTGTGCTTTCTTCCTCATGTACGTTTTCATGCATGGATATCAATTAATTCTGCCCATAAGATTTGGCTTTCATTCTTTTTTCTCAGGTAAACCATCAAGACAGGTCCAAGGCTCTGGGAAAAATGTGAAGAATCTCACTCTTTTCGTCATGACCTTCAACCTTCATACTCATTTTTTAACATTTTGGTCAAGGATGACAGTAGGCTCTTTAGGCAAGTCCATTTTGAACAATGCTGATGGTAGCCTGGTACGTGTGCTGATTGAAGAGCCTCCAAAACAAAAGAAAACTGCAAATTTTAGAATGCTGAAATGTGCTTCTCTTCTCCTAATTTTTTTAAAAAGAGCAAATTTTATGCTTTGCACCTTCAAGGTTTGCCTTGATTTACAACTTAGTCCTTATGGTTTTAATTTTTTCAATTTAAAACATAACGTTTGAAATTTTTTACAATGTGAATCCTTTATTTGTTTGATTGTTAATTAAAGAGTGCTGCTATTAGTACACATTTTTTTTTTGCACACCTTTTTTTTGTAAAAAAAAAAAAAAAGGAAAAACCCAAAGAAAAAGATATTGCAATGAAAGTTGGTACCTTTGGTCCCACCTATCTAATTGTGTGAAAGCTAAGTAGGTGCCTTATGGATGATAATTAATAAAATGGAGATTTAGAGTTCAGTTTATTTTATAAATTTTTTTTAGATTAAGACCGGTAGTGATTTAAGATTTTTAATTAAGTTTTTTTTTTTTTTTTTACGGATTTATGTTATGTTTTAACTTTAAGATTTTGAACTCTACCCAAAATTTTAGAGTTAAAACTTAACATGCAGCCTTTACAAAGCCTACTCTACACCCTAGAAGGGGAAATACCCTTCAAATCAAGAAAGGACTTTATTATGAATTAAAAAGATTTTCTTATGAATTAAAAAGATTTTATTATAAATGAAAATAATTTTTTTATAAATTATTATGTTTTAAAAAAAATTATAAATTTTAAAATACTTATGATCTCTATTTAAAATCAATTTTACTAAAAGATTTAAGTTTAATTACCTCATGAAACCTCTTTCCAACAGCACCACCATCATTCCTCCTCCACAATTCCACCATTACCTTTGGCCACCATAAAAATAATTCAAAACAATGTATATAATTGTATAATTTTCTAGCAGCTCATAGTTTTCCTAGTTGCTGCAAGCTCAGATTTTTCCACCAACGTGTCATCTTTTCCAGCCAATGCCCAGTACTATTCCTCATTCCTTCCAAGTGAAAGTGGTGCACTCATTCAACACGCAGATCTGTTTTCGAGGTTGGGTCCATCCATCGTGCCATCTATTTTTGAGGCCGGAATCTGATAAAATCGCGATGGAAAGTAAGTAAAAAAATTGAAGCTCCGATCTCTCAGATTTTTGTTCTCTGTCATTGGGTGTTTGGTATATCTCAGCGACGGTACTACGAAGCCATGGGTGAAGAGAAAGTAAAAAAAATTCAACATTTGAACAAATTCAAGATTAGGAATTCATCTGATCCGGTCGTGTTCATCTGTGGAGGAGGACACGACGGGGGAATGGGGGAGTTGTGACTTTTTTCTTTTTGTTTTTTGGTTTTTAAAGTTTTTCTTAGGTTTAAATTGTTTAATTGAATTTTTCTGGGTCAAATATGTTTAATTGAATTGAATGCACTAATCAGATAATTAGGCTTGGATTTAAAAAAAATAATTATTTTTAGATTAAAGCTGTGAGTGTTTTAAAATTTATAAAAAAATTATTTTAATTCATAATAAAGTTACTTTTTGATTTAAAAAGTATTTTCTTTTCTAGGGTGTAAAATGAGTTTTAATTCAAAATTTTGAAATTAGAATTTAATATAAAATCATCAAAAAAAAAAAAAAAAATTTGATTAAAAATCTTAAATTACTATCAATTTTAATCTAAAAAAAACTTATAAAATAAACTGAATTCTAAGTCTCTTTACTTAAATTCCTTATAATAATCTTCAATATACTTTTACTTTTTAAAAAGAATTTTTTATTAATTATTATTCATGGGCACTTACTTGTCTTCTACATAAGCAAAAAAGTGGGACCCGGGTGCTAGCTCAACAAAAAGTGGGTCCTTACTTTTGTCACATCATCACTTACCATTCTAATTAACAGCCAACCATAACAAACAAGGAGGGTCTATATTGTAAGATATTTCAAACGTTAGATTCAAATTAAAAAAATTAAAACCACAGAGATCAAGTTGTGAATCAAAGCAAGAGTGCAAAATGAAATTTGTTCTTTTAAAAACATAAGAAAATAAAAGGAAAGAGAGAAGACGACACATATATGCCAAGAACAACATCCTGCAAAGATTATACTATTCAGGAATTCAAAGTTTAAAACAGTTCAAATATTTTATGTTTATCTTTCTATTGATGATCATTATTAGCAGCATCAAAACTATTGTAAAAGCAAAAAATCTTTGTTTCCAATGACTGCAAAGAAGCCAAGTAAACAAAAATGATGAAATATGAGCAACTTATATAGAGTTGCAAACTCACGAACATGACTATACATCTAAAAGGCTGTCTTCTTCACTAGAAATTAGACACTTTCATGTAGTTAGAAGCACAGATTAATAGTCCTAAATGACTGCTAATATAAACAACAATGTAAGAAGATGCCTACCCAAAAGAAGAGGAAAAAGTTAAAGGGATTGTCTTTGTTGCTGCTTATGAAATTGGCTTGGAAACATTGAAATAACAGTCAGATAACTTCAAGGAAGCTTTATTGCAAACTATAATATCTATTTTTTCTTCAATACCATTACCACAGTTGGCACTGATTGTACATTTTCCCTTCCACATATTAAACAAAAATTATGTATCTTATCTTTACAAATATGCTTACCTTCAATCAATTTCTTCATATATTACAACTGTATCTTTCAGGTTTCCATATCCGTAGGAGTACAATTTTTCTTATCGCCATTTGCAAGCAAGACGAATGTTCCTACAGGAGCAGTCCAAAGCCTATCACTGTTCAGTTTTCTTCTCCCCCTAAGAATAATAGTTTGAAAATAACCAATGTGGATGTGCAATGAAGCATCTTCACACTACGAAATCACGTAATAGATGGGCGGAACTGAATCTGTGTTGTTGGTTCCCAGAATTCATGCATTCAAAATCTGCTGTCTCAGATCCTACGGAAGAAGTTGCAGCATTGTATAAATCATCCCCTCTCATGGCAACAAAACTGTGATGAGTCCCACTAGAGATGGGTAGGCTACCACCATCACAATGCTGCAACCCCAATGTTAGAGACACCCCATTTCCACTTCCAAACCTCCCCAACGCTGGCATATGGTATGCAGAAGCTGCAGCCATAAACCTCTCACTGCTCCTATCCGACTGAACAATTGCATCAGAAAAGAGACTACAGTCATCCACACCAGGCCTTTGTCCCTCTCTAAGCTTCACCATCCCATATTCAGCTTCAGCTTCACGACGAGTCCCATTAAGGAAACTAGCAGACCCAGTGGATCCAGCCATTTCCACATCATGGAAATGGTCGGATTTGGAGTCCATAAATTGGCCAGTGCTGCATCTCTCAGTGCCTGTCGAACTTGCACTAGGCTGCATATCTTCCCCTCCATCATCTGAGGTCCTCATATCACCTTTTTTTGTTTGAGGTGCATTTTCAGATGAAGAATTAGAGTCCATCTCAGCATCACCGGCCTCTTCCTTGTACATCTCCTCAACCATGGGCTTCCAGAGACGCACCCTTGCATTTATAAACCAGTTTGAGACCTGTGCCACAATAAAAGATCAAATTAAATTGTAAACATTTTTACTCAATAAAGGGCATTATCTGTAAATAAAATATGTTAATTGACTAACTACATTCCAAGTTGTATCTCTTGAAACTGTACATTTCCAATCCCTAATTCAGCAGATTTAGCAAGGATCCCAATGGTATTAGTTTCAAAGTCGAAATAGATAAAGCATCCTATTCCCTGTCACGTATATGCACATAAATACCTCTTGGTCCAGCTAGCAAATGCTACATAAAATATGATTACTTAGTCATTACCTGACTTCTAGTCAAGCCTGTCTGCCTTGCTAGCATGATCTTATCAGAATCCTTGGGGTATCTGGCAAATATCAATATGAGATATTAAATTAAGTTAAGACCTTTGATATATTCCAATAAATAAAATCAAAAAGGTTGAAGTCAGAGGATTACGGATGGAGGAAATGCTCAAACAGCCATGCTCGCAGAATTGAAACAGAGCTTTCTGGCAAACCTCTTTGTGGTCTCCATGCATGTTGTTGCATCATCCCAAGCTGCTGAAGGGCCCTCTGTTGCCTGAGCTGCTGGTCCACATAACGAAGGCGAGTTATTCCAACCCCTTTAATGCTTCCTGACATACCTTGCTCCCCAAGGCTATTACGGGTTGCTCGTATCTGTCCTGTGATTGCATCACGTAAGCACCGAAAGTGGCGTGAAATAGTCTGGAGGGCAACTGCTGTGTAAGGTTTAGCCGCCCCACACCCCGCTATCACATCAAATGATGATACTACAATCTGCATCTGATGGTGATACTGTTTGTACCTTCTATCAACCTGTGATGGTCATATAAACATAATTACGCCCCATGGGGAAAAGACGAGCTCTAATATAATGGTGTAAATGAAACCATGGTCATGTATCACAGACTTTGTGACCTCTTGAAAATCTTGAACCCTTGTACATTATGTAGTTATCAAAGAACACCACAAATAATTGGCATATAGACCTTATATAGGTATAGATGGATTGCAGAGACATGGAACTAAATGACTTTCTAACTTTCAGATGACATTGGATTCACAACATTAAAAATAATAATCATAATAAGAATAAGAATAAGAAAGATAAAAGTAGCAAAGTTACAAACCTAGAGTTGAAAAAGGCGAAACAAATCCATTGCATAACTAAAGATAGAAAGGAATAATGAGTTTGAAAATGACCAAGTATCATAGAAATCTAAATTAAAAAGAAGGGTTAATAGTGCATAGATGTCATGCATCTACTGCAATATTTTCAGTAAGGGGTACCTTTTCCATGTAGTTTATGCAGAAAGCTAGTGTCATGAAGGTACAATTTGACAGCAAGAAAGGTCAGTGACAACACAAAATATGCCCTCTAGAATAGTAGTTACAGTACTCGAATATTGTAGCCATTTAGTTAGGCAAAAAAGAAATGAGCTCTCTTTTATCCAATACATATGAAAGTTTTAGACATAAAAGCAATTACAGTTATCCAACCTGAAACAGATATCTTTTTTTCTCATACAAGATAAATAGATGAACCGAAGAAATCTTCATTTATTTTCCCCTAAAACACCTAATATTGAGCATACCACCTTCTAGGCTTCTAGAATATGGATAGCCCCAGATAAATGTCCTGTCCCAATACCAGAAAAAGGTCCACAAGAAACAAGCAAACACAATCAGGAACTGTTAACAAAACCCTTGAAGAAAACATAGTTGTTCTAATTTTTTTTAGAAGTAACCAAAGCTGCTCCTGATGTAAATTCCCTAAATCAACAGACCGGAACATCAAAAATCTTTTCATAAGTAATATGGTGACCATGAAAATTTTGGCTCCAATCAATAGGTTTCTTCACCCACATCAACAACTAATAATATACCTGCAGACAAGCCTGCACCTTATTATTTCCTGTTAATAGCAGAACAGAGTACTTGTGTCAACTGTCAACTTATAAGGATAACCTTGAATGCCCCATCAGAGTCCAGCAGCATATGGGGAATTCAAAGGCGCAATGACAATTAGATTAGGATAACCAGTTATTCTAATAATTCTCCGAGGTCGATTTTATCACACATCCCATGTTCTTTGCAAAACAACTAGTAAATGCATATCATGCAAGCCATCAAAAATGTGCATTCATGGTGAAAGCAATAGAAATAATTGACATGATGCAATGATTATCAACATGATGTGAACTTAAAAGCCTAAAAAATATATATACATCATTTATTGAATGGAATATGAAATGCATAAAATAAATGGCAAGCAGCAGCAACTAATCTTAAACACCTCTTGAATCTTTAGGTTGAGATCTATCAACAGCCTAAACTAGTTTACTCTATCTTCCCGCTTGACATGGCCTAAACTAATTTTAAAATGCCCCTTATGGGTACTATTTTTCAAAATAGCACTTTGTTCAACTTTATTCAACACCTAATAATAATGAGTATACAGTTCCATTGAGAGATAATGTCATCAGTAGAAAGTACATCAACTCGTCAAAGGTCCCAACTTTTTACATTTTAAATATAATTCAAGGCTGCAGGTGATTCAATTGGAAAGATGGAGTGACTAATAACAGGTGCAACAATTTCCTTCAGACATAAAAATAAGACACTCAAATACGAAAGATTATACTTGACACTTTTGGAAAATTCTTGAAACTTGACCTTCATTAAAGTATGTTAGAAGAAACCTTAAGAAGAATCAAAGGAGTAGTAAAATCATTATTATACAACCAAATCTTTCCCAAATTTTGGTGTATGTATGTATGTAAAACTACATCATTAAGCTGTCACTATTAGTTGGAACAATCACATATCAACAAGAGTTTGGTAACTAAATTATTAAAAAATTTGTTGGTTTTTCCAAGGTGGACTGCTTTTCCCTTTTGTATGTTTTTTAGTTTTTCTTCTATAAAATTCTCAATTCCTATTATTTGAAAGAAAAAAAAAAAAAAAAAAAAAAACATTGAACACTTTCATCTTTGCAAATTCGTGTTCAACCTTCCTAGAAGGTATTAGGAAGTGGGAAACAAAGTCTCATCCACACAAAAGCAACAAAGTCTCACCAGATTGGCAACCATCTTCTCATATCCATTTGGAGTGAAACCTTTCTTTAGAGAATACTAGTTGAACACACACAGACACCAAATACCTTTAAGCTAATCAGTTCTCTAGAATCTAATTGGCACAGGCACAATTGGCACGCAAAACTAAAAGCAATGCCATCCAATAAACCAATCCTCACTTGTATCTCTTTCTTTTGTTGTTTTCTAACACTAATTGTTTTAAAGGAGCCCTCAATTATGACAACAGTTGCTTCTAATACTAACAATGAACATACTACATGATATCACCTGCCTATATCACACACATGCATATACATAAGAAGTGATAAAGTCATCCACTGAACAAGGTATGTATTAGGTTATGGATAAGAATACTACATGATATCACCTACCTATATCACAAACACACACATGCACACACCTAAGAAGTGATAAAGGCACCTATAGTCATCCACTGAACAACATAAGTGTTAGATTAAGGACAAGCATAAGGAAACATGCTTACAAAGCAAAACTACATAGAAAGAACAAAGATAAAAGATAGTGTCAATCTCAGAAAATTTGCAACCAAATTGACATTCATGGTAAACATTATGATCAAATGACTAGATAAGCAAGAATGAACATAAATACCTCATAAAGAGACTTATAACTATAATGTATTGTTCATACCTCATCTAACATAGACAGAAGCTTTGTCAACTTGTTTTGTAACTCTTGTTTCTCAGCATGTGAAAGCTCACATGGTGAGTAACTGGCTGATTCTTGGGGGTTTGAAGATTCTCCACTTGCGAGCTCATTCTTTGATCTATCATCGCCCTCCTTGAAACTCTTCATTGGATGCTCGTGCGTGCTTTGGTTCTTCTCACTATCATGCTGCTTCAGTGCTTTCCGGACATTGACAACTTCATCAAGCAGTTGCTGTGCTGCTTTGAGGTATTTGGAATTGGGAATGGTTCTTGCAATACTTGACATCCCATATGGAGACAAATCTCCTTTACTTGAATCTGGATTACCTCCAGGAAAACCAGGTTGCAAATATTCAACATTTCTTGGCTGTTCATCTCTAAAAGAGCCATTTCTGCAGCCATCCTCACTTGACATTGATGGATTGGGACTTAGAAATGAAGCAAAACCCATATTAGGATTCCGGTATGAGATAGAAGGCATTTGCATTCCTGATGGGATTTGTGTACTGAGGCTGAGGGATAATCCCTGACCTTGCAAGTTCTGTCCGCCATGAAGAATTGCTGCAGCACCACCCATGGGGTGCGTAACTAGCATCTCATTTCTACCCTCCCTCCATGCATTGAATCCCTGCTCTCCAATACGTGATCCACCAAGATGCGATAATACATCCTGCTGCTGTTGGTTGGAATCTGAAGCCCCGACTGAGGAGACTACTTCAATGCAGTTGTTTTGCTGCTGAGAACTTCCAGCCAATGCATCCGAGTATGACCCAGAGTTCATATACATCATCATGTTACCAGGAAGAACAGGTGCTTCTGGATATGAACTAGGCAAAGGTTCCCTTAAATAGAGCATTGGTGTGGTGTCTTTTTGATTATTCAAATTAGTATAATACGTTGCCATACTTTCTCAACTTTGAAACCTTCTCGCCCAGTATTTGAGTCAGATTACATGGTCATCCCGAAAACTGAAAAAGTCCATGAGTGCAATTTCATCATTAGTAATCCATACCAAACTCAAGAAACTAATAAATTTACCAGAATATAAATGTGAGTTGTCAATTCTTACTCTCACCAGTGTAAGCTTATATGCTGAAAGGAAAACTACTCAAGTACAGTGTGTACAGAAAAATTTTCACTCAGGATTCCAAGCAATCCTCACAGAGAAAAAAAAAATCAATTTACCAAAGCAAAACACCAATTGTACATATAGGAATTGATTGAAAACTTTATTACCACAAACAGAAGCTTATAGTTATAGGATAATTTATCATCTAAAAATAAATCTTTGTATGCATGAGCATGTGATGCATGATATATAAATTTGTTAGGTTCCTGGTAAAGAATTTACTTTTAGACCAGCGTCCGTTCGGAGAAACTTTGTTTGTAACATTTTTTTTATTTTGAGAAGAAAAAGAAAAAGAAAAAGAAGAGGGAAGGAGTTCAGTTTGTACAAAGAACCTCTTAAAAAGAAGAAAATTTATCTGTCCATTTATTTTATTTTTCCATCAATGAATGAATTTAGAGATTGTTCAGGTAACTAATGAGCAATAACAACCCAGAAGCGCCATGCAAACAGAATCAGAAATCAACCCAAGAGAGGGAAAAGTGAAGGTCTAAAGGAACACCATGTTCAGGAAAAAAAAAAAACATAAATCAAAGACAATTTTTAGAATAACAAGAAAAAAAACACAGAAACCAGGATGACAAACTAATAATAAACCTGTTAGCTCGGTAAATTAACAATAAATTAATGGATCACCATCTTAACAAATAGAAAGAAAGAACCATTGGAAAAAAAAGAAACAAAAAATTCATGAGTGAGAGAGAGAAACTAAAGGATAATATTGAACATAAAGTCAGAAAACAAAAAAAACCATAGTAGAATAAAAAAATACCTGGAAACCTGTAACAGTTGTGGGTTGTGCGGGGAACAGAAAAGTCTTAGAGAACATCACCCGATCGCCAAAACACAATCCTCCCAGACCCAAACACTTTCCGATCCCGATACAACAACAGCAACGAGTCTAATTATTTAACATAGAAAACCCACAAAAAGCAAAAAAAAAAAAAAATTGAATCTTTTTCTGTATAAGAAAATATCTGAGAGTGATAATTCACAGGGCTATGAATTTTCACTTTTTCTCTTTTTTTGCAATCATAGATATTCTCCATCCATTACTGCATCAAACCCCACGTGAGACTCACACGCACACACAAGCACAGACACAGAGTTTCTCTCTCTAGAAAGAAAGAACAGATAAAAAAAGGTGCTTCACTGAGTCAGTACTCAAGGAAATGATGACTTTCTCTTTTCAAAGTGCTTGTGGTGGTTCTCTTTCCTTTTCCAGAAATGGGATTTCTCCTTTTGGGCTCTGGTGGGCTTCTTTGCTTTTCCTACTGTTTTTGCTTGAGACCCAGTTGGGGAAAAGTTGGTGGTAGCTTGACTTTGCTATTTGCTGCTCTGCCTCTGCTTCTTCTTCTTCTTCTTCTTCTTCTTTGCAAAGGTTAATTATTTTGGGTGTTGATGAAGTGTTTGGTTAAGGAGCTCAATCTCTAACCACCAGTTGGTGGACCTAAAACCCTCTCTTAAACCCCCATATCCTCTCCCACCATCTCTCTCTCTCTCTCTCTCTCTCTCTCTCTCTTCTATCTAACTTCAACCTCTCTGCCTGTCTCTCTCAACTCTCATCCTTGAGAGCATGGAAGGTCTGGGTTTGCTGCAATATCCACCATATAAGCATATTCTATTCTTTTTCCTCTATTTATTTAATTTGTATATTTTTGTCCTCAGCTCCTAATCTATATTTTATTTCATTTTTTTGTCTTGAGAAAATATTTATAAACTATTTTTCTTCTTAAATATAAGAGGTGCGCCATTAGCATTAGGTGCCCATATCACTGTATTTGTCCCGTTGTGCCAACTAATGTGGGATTTTGCACTGGTGGTCCTGTCTTCTTTATGTATTTCTAATTGTTTCCCTATTGTTATGGTATTGCATGTTTGTCACTATCATCCAAATTCTCCTTTATATAATTTTAGCTATTACTTTGTTCATGTAGTGGGGACAAAAGTTTATTTTTCTCAAAAATCTCCAAACCAGTATATATATATATATATATATCAAGGAAAATGTCAAGTTTAATGACAAAATTTGTATAAACTACTTCCTTGGTGAAGACAAAAAATATAGAGTTTGAATCTATTTTTTATTTTACCAGGGAAAAAGTATTTATTTTTTTATGTTATTATTAGTATCGATAAATGATATATGAATTTCAAAATCAACTTCACACATTCCTTCAAAAACTTGCAAAAGACTTAAATTTTAGTAGTAATAATATTTTGCTTCTTGTTTTATATGTTTGAGTACAAAATTAATTGTTATATCGAACTTTTAACTTTAGTGATAGAGTATTTATTTTTATATGTTTTACATTGTATTAAGGTAATACTCTTTTTTGGTGAACAAACAAAACCTAAAGATTAAAAAATACAAATAGTGGGAAAATTTCTTTAATCTCACTATGATAATTAAAATTAATTTTACATAGTTCTCTTGTAAGAGCATCTCCATCATTTTGACTAAAAGAAAAATGGAGTTGCAAACATTTCATTGTAATGAATGATGGGGATATGATGTGTTGGAGTTTGTATCTAGATAGCATGCACTTGCCTAACCCACTAATGTGACACTACTTATTTGTATTCCCACCTTTAGCTTTTCCCTTTTGGTTTCTTGATCTTTTAGATGGTAACAATGAAAAAGGCATCTCTTTTATGAGTAGTGAACTGAGTGGACATTTGAGATTGTAATGAAAAGTACAACCCTTTTGGAAACTAGTGGGACTATTTTTACTTGATTTTACGAAAAGAAATCAAATGTATAAAACAAAATTAATGCGGATAAATGCTTATACAGTTACACTAATATACTTAGGTTTTTTCTTTTTTACACTAATATACTTGATTGATAAATGCTAATATAAACACGCAAGTGCCGAAGATAGTTGATGAGCTTTTTCTTTTAACAAAGATTTTTATTTATCAAACAATATTAAGAGAAAATTCAAACAAAAAACTTGGACAATTTATTCATAAACCTTCATGATTTTCAACTTTTAAGGACAATTTTTTTAACAAGCTCAATTCTTGCATTGAGTGTTCGTACACTCATTGTTGCTAACTATAGTTACACTCTTGTTCAGGGTAACTATTTAAAAAATAAAACTCTTTGAGTTTGGAGTATTTATAAAAATTGTTCGGGGTGTTTGAGTAATTTTCGTTTGCCATGTTGTTAGGGATGAGACATAACAAAGAACCAAGTAAAAGAAACCAACATAAAACTCTTTCTATCTTCAAAAGCCATGAACTGAAAATTACAATATGAAAAGGCAAATTTTCTTTATAGGCTTAGAAAATCTCCAATGCATAAAACAAATTTGGCTCTTCACTTAGCTGGTAATTTAAAAGCCAGTTTTCTTATTTCTCAAAGTCATCACTCCAACCTGCTTTCAAATCTTATTTATTTTTTTATTAATGTAAACAATTTTTTTTAGAGGAAAAAAATGTATTTTTTTAATATACCAATTTGCAGTTTGAATACTATTATTATTATTATTTTTATTGATATTGTTTACTTTCTATTTCTCTCTTTAAATTTTGTTGTTTATGATGTCCATTTGTTATTAGAGGAATAAAGTCAAAGTTTAAAGTTAAACCATCCTATTTAGAAATAAGGTCAAATTACATTTTCATCCTTATATTTTGAATCATCTTTCACTTTAAACCTTAGAGCATGTTCAATAACTTTTTGCTATATGCTATATTTAGCATCACTTTTAGTATTGTTAACTTTTAGCATTTAACAATAGCTTTTGTGTTTTTTTGTTCAAATGACACAAAATCTATAGCTATATGTTAATATGTTTATATTTTTAATATATTCATATATATCTTTATAAATTAAATTTCATATATTAAATTATTTTAATAATTATATTATTTTAAATATTTTAATGAGATCTTTAACATGAGCCCAACATTAAATATATTTAAATATTATTATTTTAATACCCAAATTAATATTTTAGTATTTTTCATGTCAAAGTCAAATTTAAGAATTGTAAAATTTGAATACATGAACAATCAATCATGACAGTTGTCCATTCTCATGCCTCTTGCTGCAACTTTTTTCATTTATGTGAATATCTTTTCCTCTGTTTCTCCTCGTGAGATCCAACACTTTTTCAATAAATTACTTTCTTTTACTTGTTTTTTATTCTTTCTTTACCTGTACTTTTCAAATGGTAAGTTTACTTTTTTCTTGAGTTTTTCAATAACAATTGTTAAATTTTTTGCTATATATAGTGAAAAATTTAGCAATAACATAGCAAATGCTAAATTTAGCTATGTCATTATATTAGATTTTTTTATCAATTCTGTCATATTTAGCATATAGCATAACATTTAGTTATGCCATAGTATATGCTCTTATAGTTCAAACAAAGTTTCAATCAATTACTTTAATTTTCAATTAAGACCAACTTTGTAAAAAATCATCAATTTTTTTTTGGCAATTCAATGATCTGATGGCTCCAAACTCTATGTGAAATACCAATATTAGTATTTATGTCATTTTAGTGTCGTCACGTCGCCTCCATGTCATAAAACCATAAAAAAAACTTAAGAATTTTACGAATTTGGTCTTGATTGAAAAATGAAGTAAACCACAAGAATTTAATTGGAACTTTTTAAACCAGATAGACTAAAGTGCAAAATGGTCAAAATCATAGGAATAAAGAATATAGTTGGCCTAAAATAATAGTATATATAAAAAGACATCGTAGTTAAAGATTATCAAATTAATGCTCAATAAAATGACCATCCCCATTGCCTAACATTGATGTTTCATCGATACATGATTAATTAATATAAGATACAATCTTGTTCTCACACGTGCGAATCTGCTTAATTATGAATATGTTATCTTTATAGCTTCTTGGGCAAACATGCGTTCCAAGTATGATGCCCTACGCAGTACAAGTTTTTACCAGATACTTTGGTTCTCAAGGAATGCCCCCATCTTTTAACTTTCTGCTTATCATGGCTTTAGGGTTTAGTCATTAAATGTAAGGGTCATTTACCTATAGACCCTAAATTTAAGGGTCCATACAGCTTAATTTTTTTTTTCTTTTTTTTTTTTGTTGCGTTATGAGAAAATGCAAGAAAATTTTTTATATAACAAGTGTATACACTTTTTATTGGGTCGAAAGGTATAATAGACTTTATGTGTCTATATTTCTGATCACGTGATGAGAGAGATAGACACATAAAATTATATACATATGTAATATGCGATATATATATATATTCTTTTAGAAAACAATTCTTTGGTATGAAGTCCTAATTGACATTGGTCCAAACTACGAGCCTGACCTAATATGACTCATATGTAATATTTGCCTACAAAATTGGCTTTTAAGAAAAAGATGTTTGAGTGCCTATAAATCCTATAAATCATGTTAAGATATTCTATATTTCCAATATAGGACATACAAGACATGACAAATTCCACACCCTTTCAATGTTTTGCCCCACCAAAAACTTTAACTAACTTGACATCAACAAGCCACTTGCTAATTCCAAACAAATATAACTCCATCTTTAAATTTTTAAAAAATTCTCACTTTCCACATTGATTTAACAAGTTTGTTAAATTAAAACAAGGTGAGGGGTAGAGAGTTAAGCCACATTGTTTCGCTTACAAGATAAAGCAAAGTGCGCAAATGCAATAATTGCAACTTCACTTGCATGTATGGTTCAAATGCCAACAACCTCATTTTAGCTCAATTCTAAAGAAAGAGGCAGTTTCGTAATTACCCAAAAGTTCCGGGGTCAGAGTCTGAGTTCAGAAAAAGCTGACTTGGTAGTAGGGGCACATACAACAGCCCTTTACAAAGGGCGGAGGGGCCCTATTGAAGGGCAGTAGGACAAGGCGTTGGGATTAGCGAAGGGCAATATCTATCATCTAAAGGGTCAATAAACGACGGATGTGAATGGGGGAAGGGTGTAAAGAAAGCCGAGAATCTCTGTCGTTTCAGCAGTCATACACATACGTCATACGTGTGTGTGAATGATTTCGAAGCTATTGCTTTTCTGACACAAAACGGTGTCGGAACCAAATTCATAATCATTGTACTTGTGTAATTGGGTAGCGTCTTTTTTATTTTTTTGTAATTGTACTTGTGTAATTGGGTAGTGTCTAAACTCTAAACCCAGAAATTTCCATTTCAACCCAATCTTTTATTTTTTATTATGAAAAGGACAGTATTATACTATTATTTGGCTTAACTTTTCTCCTAGTTTCTTTTTTCTCATCCTAACATTGGTTCCAAATATTGTTATTTGAGAAATGATATCTATTTTATCATTTCTATCTACTCTACAGATATTCTCTTTTATTTTTATTTTTATTTTTACAATTTAGTTTCATAATCGAAATTATTTATTTTTTATATCACTTTTTAAAGATAAACTTTAAAAAAAATCAATCAAATCAAAAATTATTTGATTATGAAAATATAATCAAAGAAACAAACAAATTTTGATTATAAACATTAAACAAGGTAGATAGCATTCCTTTATTTATTTATACAATGAGGTGGTGTGTGCATCATGTGTCATAAACAATGGAAAAAAAAGAAGTTAATACGAGTGGGAAATACCCGATGCAAACTAATATTGAAAAAATCTTAAATTCCACACTTATAACCAACCCACTAAACTACGAGCATTTTTCTTTTTCATTGTGCTTGAATGAGAAAATTTGAAAATATAAAAATAAAATTATAAAAATGTAATAAATATAAAAATAAATGATAACATGAGTTACCTATCAATCTCAATGTACATTAGATTTTACATGCTTTCATGATCTATTTTCTTACTATTGTATCCAAAATTCAAGTAGCACTTGTACTATTTATAGGAGAAAATGTGGATTACCAAAAATTCGGTTACTACCCTTACTATTAGATATAGAAGAAAATGTGGATTAAATTCTGAATAAGATTTTCTTTTTCGATAAAACAAAGGTAAACATTTTGTTGAGATCATGTACTAAATAAATAATACTTTCAGTTTCGGCTAAAAAATTAGTGAGAAATAATTTGACAACTCTTTTCTTATTTTATCCTTATCTTTTATTACTCAACTTTTTTTTATCATCCATTAATTTTTCTTTTCTCTTTTATTTAATTATTTCTAATAATTTTTACTTCTTTTGTTTTTTTGCTCTTCTCCAGTACGCCTCTAATACTCAAAAAATCACATCCAGTTTTTTGGGTCTTCTTCTGTATACACATTTATCTATTTTTTTAATTAATTAAAAAATAAAATATTCAAACAACACATTTGCAATTCGAACAAAAACCTCATTTGCAAAGTTTAATCTAAAATGTTGGCCAAACAAAAATCTAAAACAACTCATTTACATACATAGAAAATCCAATAAAAAAGTTACATGAGTTAAAAAAAAAAAAATTATTATGTCGTTGCAACTATTCTTCTCTCTTCAAATGCTGCAACACCTTGGATTGACTTAAGAATTTATTTGATCTGAAAAGGTCATGTATGAGACAAGAAAGAAAAATTCTTAGGCAAAAAAAAATGCATGTGTTGTTGGATTATTTTTTTTAATTAATTAAAAAAGTAGATAAAAGGTGTATACATGAGAAGACCCAAAAAAAATTGGATGTGGTTTTTTGGGTACTGGAGGCATACTAGAAAAGAGCAAAAACAAAAAAAACAAAAACAAAAATTATTAAATGCATGTGGTTTTTATATACTAAAGGCGTATTGGAGAAGAGCAAAAAAACAAAAATTATTAGAAATAATTAAATAAAAGATAAAATAAAAATTAATAGGTGATAAAAAAGTGAAAAAAGTTGAGTAATAAAAGATAAGGATAAAAGTAGAAAAGAGTTGTCAAATTATTTTTCTCTCTCATCATTATAACATCAGAAATAATTAAATACAATAGATTAACTCATATTTAATTTTTTAAACACATGACAGCATTTTAAATGAGAGGTGAGCATACACCTGAGTTAAAGGAGGTGAGCAAAATTACTCTAAAAAAATTATGTCAAGATGCATAACTATAAGTTCTAAAAGGAACCCAAACATTAACAAATAACAAATAAAGTAAGTTGTGACTATCACATTATCATAATTGTTAACTATACATGGTCACAATTGGGTTTATTTAAAAAATATATATACAAAAAAGAAGGTATGAGTGTTCAAGTGCTAGCCCGAATTTTAATCGTCAAACCATGTCCCTAAACTAGTTTGTTCTTTCATGATTAGCACTTAAACTTAAAAAGAAAAAAACTTTTCTAACCATACTATGTAAAAAAAAATCATTTTTAGTACCTAAAATGAATTATTTAGTAATTAAATTTGGTGACTGACTCTACCATTGATGTTGTTTTTTGGCCGGGGGACATAATGTTATTTGTATCACTTTCATGTATGTATTAATTTTGGCTTGTCACTAGCTATTATTATGAGGCTCTCTCAAAATGAACCTTCCTATTAATTGTAGAGCACAAATCATGAAACCTACGGAGAACCCGAAAGTACCTAAATTTGGTCCACAATTATCTTTCTGCCACCTGGTTTCATGGTCTGTGCATATTTCAATAATCTTCTTATTATAAAGTTCGGAAACATTTCGTGTGGATGTTATTCATGTAATTTTGTATGTATGTTGGTTGAGTCATTTACACCAAACTCTAATTATTAAATCTCGTGGGTCCCAATTGACAAGACTTGGGTATGTAGGTCTTGCTTTTATTATTTTATATATAAACCAAAACAAAATCTACCACAATGGAAATTATAAAAAATTAAATTGATTTGATTTTATATGTAATTATTTATTGTTTAATTTGTGATTAGCCACCTTATCCTTTTGTTATACAACAATTAATTAAAAATTAGCAATTAAAAAATTATAATTAAAAGAAGTGCCAACTGTGGTCTAGTGTGTGTGTGGCTCAGTTGCTACTAGTAGAATAATTTGGCATAGAAAAAGGAATAAATAATCAAAGCCAATAAAATTTGGTGAGCCAGTTGACAAAAATCGTTCTAGGTGACACGTTGCAGTATGATTGATGACCACAAAAGTTTTATACCTGATTTTATTATTATTTTTAGTAGAACTCTTTCATGGAATACAAGTGATATATATGAATATATATATAGTACAACTGTACAAGTGATAAAACACTCGTGAATCACAACTACTAAGCAAATTTGAATATTTTTTAAATAGAAAATTTCATTTGAATAAATAAAATATTTCAATATTACATAATACGTATTCTCCTATAAAAGTTAATAAGTTTTGAAATTTTATCCCACTTTAGTAAGGTGGAATAGGTCAGTTTGGTGCTCAAACTGCCGACCAAACTGAGGTGGCGGTTTGCCAATCTTTCAAGACGTAACCGACTAGTTCTTTGGTATGTTTGTAGGTTCGAATTTTGGTCGGGTGGTGGGTTAGAACGGTCATATATCAGTTTGGAGAGACGGTGGTGCAGAGATTTGACGCACTGATGGCGGTGCCAAGATTTGACTCAGATGACGGCGCCTCGCAATGTCGTGGTAAGAGATAGCTTAGAACTAAGATCTTAGACTAGAGAGAGAGAGAGAGAGAGAGAGAGAGAGAGAGAAATGTGACAGAAATAAAGGATTGGAAGTTGATAAGCATGACTACGCATAAGTGCTTCGAGAGAAAGAAGGAAATGGTGATCTGATCTAACTTTAGTAGAAATTTACTTATATTTGCTGGAAGTAAAAAATCCCATTAAATATATTATAAGTCACAAACCAAACAAAACAACATGTCAGCTGAAGTGGTGAAGGGTTACAATTTCAACTAGGAGTTTAGCAATTCGACCCTTGTGGCTGCCTTCCTTTATTTATTTTAATCAAATAAGATAATCGGGCCGGTCGATTTGGACTCGATTGGTGGAGGGCTGGCAGGCTGGGGGTCTCGGCCTCATCTACGCTGATGTGGCACTGACCTAACCCTACCCACCAAGTCATAAATGGGTGGGTGATCGATAGGCCCAATTTACTTGCTAATGTCATATATTTGGGTGCATCAGAAATACCGATTTGTATATATTTTTGTTCATTACTTATGAGCATAAAATTACAATATTGTCTTTGATTTGATTTAGGATAATGGAGTTTAGAGTTTAGAATTGAGGTTATAGAGCTTATGGCTTAGAGTTTAAGTCTCGGATTTTGGGCACAACCAAAAACTTAGGAGCTAATCCTAAGTTATTTTCCTGCGTAGTAATCAAACACAAACCTGATATAAATATAAATTTGCATAATAGGCTAAATTGTATATATGGTTGCTGATATATATAAACCTATTCATCATATATTTTAAAATTTTCAAGAATACCCTTGTAATTTCTTAATCTTACTAATTTCATAAAATTACTAATTTTAGTTAGTATATTTTACCAATTATTTATTAATTTTAATGGTAGATAAAACAAATTTAGGTTAATTTTTAGGGTTTTTTTTAATTCTACTTGAAAAATAAAGCTGATAACTCAGTTCATACACTACAATAAATCCCAACCCGGTTCACTTTAATGAATTGCACGCGATATAGAACTTAGCGAGTGTTCGGTAAATAGTACCGAACGCTCGACATTGTTCACCGAGTGCTTGGTAATTACCATTGTCAAACAGTAGAAATAATAGTAGTTATTCGAACTGCATAAAAATATTATTTATAGCTATGTTTTATGTATTTTTTTATATAAACATGTTAAAAACTAATAAAAAACAATATGAAACACACAATTCAAGCTTATGAAGTCACATCCACCCGTATTATAACGTAAAAATGACTGTTACTAATTGTCATTATCCAACAGTGACAATTTGGCCAATTAAAAAAAAAAAAAAACACGCCGAGCGCTCTGCACAAAAAATACGGAGAAAGTTATAACGTATGCTTATTTGTTGAAAAGTGTATTTATTTATTATTACAACTTTTTAGATGAATTTATTTATCATTAATAATAGTAAAATGAGCTTTAAATTAATTTACTGTAATTTTGATATGCAGTAGACATTTTTTTTGTCAGACACCATAAACGTTATTACAATATAATAATTGCCAAAAATAATTGAGATTTGAGGAAAGTGAAAAAAATATATGAACAAATGAAGTATACAAAACCTTAAAGCCTCATAATTAAATATTTTATAATTTTTTCATTCACATAATACTATAATAGAGTACAAAAAGCTAAAAATGGAGTAGCATTATTGCTGTCCTTTGATTTTCTAGTTTAATGAACTAAAAACTTCTTCGGGTATGGAATGTGGGATCCATCCTAGCTTTAAAATCAAACTACTGTATTAATTAAATTGGTCAAGAAATAAAAGAAAACAAAGAAATTAAACAAACAAACAAAAGAAACAAAGTGATGGATGCGTGTGTAAATGGGGATCGGTCATCGCTACATGATGTCAGTTATGACATGGATAGATCCACCAGATAATGCTTGTGGGTTCCCCTTCCTCGACCAAAGTCTAGGAGGCTTTTTTTTTTTACTCAGGCATGCACTTTTTTGCTTTCATGCATATGCATCGGGGCAATGAATTTTTATTTTTCTGTTTTTTTCTTAATTTTTTACTGCATGTATAGTTATAGACTTATAGTGCCACCAAGGAACAAAATTTCGAGTTTCGAGGAAATTTCGATGGAAATTTCGACGGAAATTTCGAAGATTTTTAAATTTCGACAGAAATTAGATGGAAATGACGGAAATTGCTATCAAAATACGGAAATTTTGAATAAAACTTTTCTATATGTTTATTTAACATATTATCTACTAAATTGATAAAAAACATTGAAGAAATCAAATTATATAATAGGTTTCATGTGATATAAGGTGAATATAATGCGCGCTGAAATAAATACTGTTAAATAAAGTTAGTATAATGAATAAACAAAATTAGTATATTATTTATACGTTATAATTTAATTATACACTAAAATCTAAACTCTAATACTTTATATATTCATTATACCCTAATACTCTTTATACTCTATAATCTATACATTAAACCCTATATACTCTATATTTTTTAGGATATTAGGTTTTAAGCCCTTTAGGATACTTTTAATTATTTTTTTATATAGAAATGTATTAAAGTTTAAGATTTAAAATAACTAAAAGAAATCTCAAATTTTTTTTTTTTTTTTCCAATTGCCCAAAGGCCCCAAACCCTCCCTCATTTTTTTTCTTCTTCCTTTACTTTTTTTCCCCGTGTCTCTCTCTTCAGTCTTTTTTTTATTTTTTATCTTTCCTTCCTTTTTTCCCGTGTCTTTTACTTAGCCAAGCTTTGTCTTCACTAAGTGTAATAACCCAAATTTTGGCTTATGGTAATTTTGTTACTTAAATTTTTCAAATTTGTTTTAAGGTTTGTTTAAAGGAATTAGAAATTTCTTAAAATTTATTTTAACTAACTTAGATATTTGGTTGTGGTTCTAAAGCTTAGTTGTGTGGAAATGAATTTTAGAAAATGAAAATTCAAGAATTTGACTATTATTATTTTTTTTAGAATTAAATTATAAGAGTATGATTTTTCATAATTTTTTTGAAAGAAATTTGACTATTTTAAGGTTATAGGAAATTAGTACTCATCAATACGAGTTTGTAGAATTTTTCGGTGAATTATTTGGAGTCTCGAGCTATTTTTGGTGAATTTATGAAGTTGGAGAAAATATGAAAATTTCGAAAATTTCGAAAATTTCGGCGAAATTTTCCCGAAAAATTATCAAACATGTGTTTCGATTTCGAAACCCCAAAAAAACGAAATTTAATACCTTGAGTGCCACTAGCCTACTATATTTGCACACCTCCTCCTCCTCGTTTTTTTGTTTTTTTTTTTTTTTTCACTTTACACCCCACACTCCTTCTACATTTGAATTTTCTCATACACATTTCTTCCAATTACCATAATATCTTTATTTTATTTATTGAAAAAAAAAAAAACACAGCCAGCCCTCCCCCTCCCTTACCCGACCACCTCCCCTTTCACCTGACCCACTCAACCTCTCTCCCTCTCTCTCTGTGTGGCTAGGTTATAGCCAAGCTTCAACTCCAGGGTAGCAATTTCATTAGTTCTTGGGTTGTAGGATCTCAGAGATGCCCTTGTGATGGCTTCAGTGACCAATGAGGGTTCAATTTCACAATGAATTCCAAGCCATTTCATCACATGAAGTGCAACAATCAATCATCCACCGATGTAATAGGCTCCTATAAGGGCCTTAACACAATCAGCTATGGTTTTTAAGTTTATCCATCTGTGACCTCTATCACATAATTTTTCAACCTTAACATGAGCTTCACTTTGGAACTTGCTATCTAAAGGCACTTCTAAAGTATCCACTTCGCATTCACATGGATTCGGGAATCTAGAACGCTACGCTGGAGCAACCTAACGACATGGTTGAAAGGCACTGTCTCTTATGTATCCCTATCAAATGAGAAATAGATTCATTAGTCGCGCTGGCTGGCGGTAGAGGCTAGGTTGGGGGGTCGGGAAAGAGAGATGGATCTTTTGGCTAGGTTCTTGCTACATGGTTCGCTGGCGAACTTGCCAGACTGAGAGTTGTAGAGAGATAGTGTGAGGGGCTAGGGTTGGGGTTGGGTTTTAGGGAAAGAGAAAGAGGAGGGGATTAGGGTGGGGTGGTCGGTGGGGTAAGAAGAAAGGAGAGAGAGAGGGCTGGGGTTTTGGATAATTTTATTTTGGGTGTTTTTTGTTATTTTACAAATTAAATTTTTAAGGTGTGCAAAAAAAAAAAAACGGTGTGCAAATAGCAACACTCTATAGTTATTGATCAATATAACTTTATCTCTACATCACATTTATTTTTTCATTAAAAATGGATGTGAATTTTTTATGTATTTTTCTTTTCACTTTTTGATCTGGTTCTCGATGGTGTTTAATATTTGAAGATATATATCGCCGATTAAGACTCATTTCTTACTTATAATTTAAGTTTTAACTCTTAAATTTTGAGTGAATAATGATTTTATGTCTTAAAACATTAAACATGTTAATAATGGGATAAAAGAAGACAAAAAGTCATAAGAAAAATGTTTGTTCAAATATCGGACGTCCTGCACACAAAAAAAAAAAAAAAAAGGATTTACAAGTCTATGTTTAATTTCCATTGTATCATTAACTTGTTTTATGTTAAATAGATCAACTCCTACTTGTTTTTTATATTAAACAGGTCCTATAATTATAAATTTATTCTGAAATTGTTTTTATGAGCACTAAAACACTCAATGTTACTATCTGTAAGTAAGAAGCATATATGGTTGTATTGGCCAACAATAATAATTGTATTTTTTATTTTTAAAGATTTGTTATTCCTTGAACTTGTGTGTATTACTTTATTTGAATTGTATATTAACATTCAACAAGCAACATGTAAATAACTTTGTTTTTTATGTAAACGTAAGTTGTAACTTGTAACTGACGATCTGTAATAATAGTGTTATAGACTTATAGGTGAGTGTTTAAAGTTTTTGTCTCAAGCGTTTTTAAAAGTAGACTGGCTTAGCTCCTCTCCTTAAAAAATGGGATGTGACTAGAGGAGATGGACTAAATTGGAGAAGATGAGTTGGACTGAGATAAGATTGGTATGTAAGTTAAAATATTTTAAGAAACACAATAAAAAAGTAAGTCATCGATTAGCCTAAATGATAAGGGTAGGTATGGTAATAGTTAAGATTATGATATGTATATCAATATATGATAATTAAGAGTTAATCTATAACCTAACTCATCCTCACCAGACTACCCTCAAAGACTTCCTACAAACACATTTTTCTAAATGAAGAGGTGGAAGACATAATCCAATTTGTTAGTAATGGTTCTGCCATTTCATTCCTCTTTATAAGGATGTTCTTGGGTCTGAAATTTGATACATAAAGAGCACAAAGGCAAAAGGGCAAGCCTATTACTAGCAGGAAGCCCACATGAAGCTAATAAGGCGAGGCTTAAAACAACAAGAAAATAGCCTAAAACAAGACCACATATAGATAAGGAATCATGACAATTGACGAGACAAGTAAATTTAAAATAGACTTAAACAAATTGATAATTATGTATGTGGCATATTGTGACTTATAGTCTTTGAGTTACACTATAAGGCCTTCTATTATATATGGCAAGAGCCAACATTTGTGACCCAAACCTATTTTGGGTCTCAATAGTGTTAAAAGTTTAGGTTTTAGCTTTTGCAATATCAACGATGTTTAGACTCAAATTTGGGTTCAGACTTAATATATATGTCTAAAATTGATTAAGTGATCGTTAATTTGTAGGGTCAATTACAAAAAAATTAATAAATATTTTCAATATTACAAATTAGTCAATAAAATTTTTCAAAATACCATAATAGTCATTATTGATCAAAATAAAATTAAGAGAAATTATGTAAATTAACAACAGGACAAAAACAAAAAATAATTTACTGATTTTAGCACTATGCTGACATGCTGCTGATATTACCAATGTCCAATTTTTAAAATTACATATAAGTCAATAACAACCACATGCTTTTTTTAATTGGTAACTGTATGACAATTATTGTTTTTTAATTGGTAAATGTCATACATTTACTGTTTTTATGTTTTTAAATTAGTAACTGTTATACAATTACTCTTTTATAATTAGTAACTTTTACACATTTACCTTTTTAAATAAAAACTATCACACAGTTACAGTTTTTAGACTTAGTGACTGTGTGACAATCACCACTTTTAAAAATGAATCAAAATATGTTTGAAGGACAAGATAGTAATTTAACACTATAAATATTATAGGGCTACCAAAATTGGGCTGGACTTATCGACTATTATGTAATTAGCAAAATGTGCAGGTGACCATTATGAGAACCCAAATTGTATTTTGACTATTATGAAATTTTTAAATGTTTTATTTAATTATTTATAATTTGCTTTAAAATAAAATACAAAAAATTTAAATTAAGAAAAAAAGTGTACTAAGGAATTGCACCTAATTATTTTCTTATAAAAAAAAAAAAAGTATCAGTTAAAAAGTATGAGTTCTCCTATCTTACAATAATATGGATTGTTTCTAATCGTACAAGTTCTTGCTAGGCATGAAGAGGGCTTGACTCCTGATTAGTATGTAATTTTTTACTCTCTTCCTATAGCAATTGATATATAAGTTACATGCTTATACATGGCCTTATAAGGTGGTCAATGGCCTCCAAAAACTGAAAACATATGCTTACATCACACGCCCTGTATCATAATGTTACTGCCACTTGTTAAACCCAAGGTTTATATATTACGCCTCCTTACATGAAATGAGTAGGCATGTTTTTTCAATGCCAAGCACTCCGCGTGTTCTTTTATTTTTGTTTTTATTGGATGGTTGGAACTATTGAGTAGTAACTTACATAATTAGGGTGAAAGTGATTCTAGATGATTATATTTTTGTGTTATTTTATTCATTTTCACATGTAACAAAAAAACAATTATGTAAGACATTTTTATAAATAACGTTTTTATTTTGGTTGAAACTATTGAACAATTTTAGTGGGTTGTATTGAAATTAGGGTTGGGTTGGTTAGTTCGACATATCGACGAATTGGCAGATACCGACGACACCGATATATCCAAAAACCGTTTGACGCTTGTTCGACAATGTCTGTAGCGGTTGGCTTATCGATCCGACAGCCTATAGACACGATGCAGGTTGGAGATGTTCTTAATTGTCGGTATACCGATACTGACATATATATATAATTTTTATATTATTTTTAATATGTGAATGAAATTGGGACGTTAGATTGAGGGTGCATGATCTTTCTGCCAAAAAACCTAATCACAACCTCTCTTTCTTCTCGATCTTAATTCACTCTCAGTCTCTCAGTTGCCTCCCCCTCTCTCTTCTCTCTCTTTGTTATCTTAGCCACCACCACCTTCTCAAACATGAGCCACCATTTTTGCCACCCACCACCACCACCTTCTCATCTATGTCTCATTCGATTCGACCCACCTAACCTTAAGCTCTACTCTCTCTCCTCTCTCTTAGTTTCTCAGTCTTTGATGTCCACCGCCATTCCCACCACAATCACCTCATCCTCTCAGCATCTTTTCCCTCTTATTCGAACCTGTGAATTGAGACGAACTAGTGAACCACCTCCACCATACGTCCACACCAGTCCCCAACCATTCCGATTTATCCGATCTGATCGTGGGTGTTGGTAATACCATCCATCGAGATATAGGCATTGTTAGTAGCGGTGGTGGTGGCAATTTGGCCATTCCGATAGGGTGTTGGTAATGGGCTAGCGGTTCAATAACCGTACCGACCCCAGCCCTAACTGAAATGGTTGAACAATTTAAGAAAAAAAGGTGCCTCACACTCGATTTATTAAAAGTGGGCCGCTTTATCATGCACTTCCACTTCTGGACTGGCCTATTAGCCTATTTATGCTTTTGGGCTTACAAAAAAAACTCTTTTGTTTTTGTTAGATTTATTAAGGATAGAATAGAAAGATGGCCTATGCTAAATCCACCACCCTCAGCTGATGAGTTCATTACCCTAATATATTTTGTCCAACTTTTTTCCTATTTTACTCTCTCTTGCAAAATGAAGATGAAATCACCAACACTTATTCGTAGTTATCTATCGAAACCTCTACCAATGTTCAGCAGATAACTACCGAATAATCCAACAGAGTTCGGCAAATACTTGTAAAATGACTATTTGGTAGTTATTTACCGAAACCTCCACCAATGTTTGACATATAACTATCGAATAATCCACTAAAATTTGGCAGATATCTATAGATGCCATTCGGTAGTTATCTACCGAAAGGTAAAGTCAGAATTTTTGAAGTGGGGTGGTAAACTCAGCAGTTGAAGGTGGTGGATTTAGCCTGGGCCTAGAAAGATTACAAACTTCAGTCCTCATTTATTTTGGGCCGACTTTAACATGTTTGCAGTCCAATCCAAATATCCCAACCCAAAGCTATCCAAGTCCCAAACCACTTTTTCTTTACTAAGACAGGCCCAAATAGCATCCCCAAGGTTATAAACCCCCATCTTTCTTTCTCTCTTTTTTTATTTTTTTCCCTCTCTTCTCTCTGCTGAGGTTTAGGTTCTTTCCACAGCTTCCATTCGCTCATTCTCTCGCGCCACACAGAGATGGGGAAGAAGAAAAGCAAAGATGGTAGCCAACCGAGAAGCGAAGGCGAGTACTGTACTGCCACTGTGTTCGTCTCCAACTTGCCCTTCTCTTTCACCAACTCTCAGGTACTCTCTCTCTGTCTCACACCCCCCACTTTTCCGTTTGTTTCTCGAGAAAACCAATATATAAAAGAAAAATGAAAAAAATTATTACTTTTGTCTTTCGTTCCTTTACTAAAATCGAATCATTCAGTTTAGCTAAATAGTTGCATTACAGTCCGTGGTGTTCTAGCAAGCAATGCGAAATTTTGTTTAATTTTTTATTTTACTTTCAAACCTCAGCTGGAGGAGACATTCAGCGAAGTCGGACCAATTAGGCGGAGCTTTATGGTGACAAAGAAGGGTAAGCCAAAAATGTGTAAAGGGGGAACTTTGGTGTTTGGATTTTTAGTACTTTTTCAGAGAATTACTTTTAAAATTTTATTGGTTGGTTTTATGTTGTTGAGAAATATATTTAACTTGAAAAATGATGGGCCAAGAAGGTCTTGCTGCCGAAGCTAATCTCAGACCAATGAATAAAGCCCAGAGCTCAACTTCAATTACTTGCCCAAACCCCAACTTAGTAGCAAACCCCAAAATCCAATCACCATTGCTATCTTGAATCACCCTGGCACCATCTTCAATGCTAATATGAGGTTCTAGAATTGCCAACAGCACCACTCAATATAATCTGATCAAGTCTTTGATAGCACTGAAAAGCCTCTTACTACCAGCACCTCTGGGCATCTCTGACTTTCAAAATTTAAAAGTTCATAGAACCATGTAAGAAGGAAGATAACCAAAAATAGCTGAGCAAACTCTGTAGCCTAGATTAGGCTTCAAACATCTCATCTCCCTCATTGGAGGCATTGTCATCACTATCTTCATTCTTGCTCCCCATCTCCCGTTCAGAAGAGTCTAAATTGAGTCGAAGGGCGCTATAATAAAATGATCTTGAGGAATACCCAAGTCTTACTCAAGAAGATGCATCGCAAATTTCCACCAAATCAGATTTGAGGCCATGCCTTTTCTTCTAAGATCTCATTCACCAATTAACAGCCAACAACAATCTTGGATCCTTCCATGAGCATGAAGAACATGTCCCCCCTTAAATTGAACTTAATAGGATAGTAGTCATTACCTAGATCAACCAATTGGAAATCTCTCTTTATGCACCATTTCTATTTAGGTAAAGTAAGATGGTTGCAGCTTTGGGGGTACAAGCATGAGTAAGCAAAAACAATGTGAAACAAGTGATTGACAATTATTAGTGAAGTGCATCTGTCTTATAAATATTTACTAGGACGAACTATGAAAATCATCAAACACATTGAGAAAGAAGCTTGATCAATTTATTTTTTTTTTCAAATGAGATTCCATTTGCCATATGTTTTCCACACTTTCTTTTCTTGGTTTATCTGTAGATGAATTTATGGTTTTTGGATTTAACTTTCTTTTAACAGTTTAGTCAGAATGTTTCTAATCTGTCTCATTTCACTGTGTACAGGGTCAACTGAACACCGTGGTTTTGGTTTTGTTCAATTGTAAGTCGACTTCATTGTTTTTCTCTTATTATATATGATATATCCTTCTTTATTAATTTGTTCCTTAAGCTTGGCCACTTATTTTACTTTGTATCATTAAATCATGAGTGAATAAGGATTATAAAATGTTTTTCGACTCCCATGATGTGTTTTTGAGTGCTAAAGGGTTTCTTCAAGAGGTTTAGTTTAGGAGATACTCTAACAATATGAGAATATGAAATCAGTGGTAGAGATCTTTGTAAAAGAACATGATATACTTCATGATAAGCAAGATAAGTTTATCAGAAAGTGGTAAAACACTAGGGCATGGAGAATACAAAAGAGCAACACCTCAAGAAAAAGGTAGATCCTAAAATCTAATTGAAATAAAAAGCCTTCAACCTTAGGATAGGACAAAGAATTGAAAGATAGCATCCTCACTCATGTAAAGAACAGATAAGAATGGACTTAAGCTTATACATAGATTCTTCTCCACTTTTCAGAAGTCCTAGGAATTCTCTCTCCATAAGAACAACATGCCATGCCTAGAAACCATATTCTAAACTGCTGTACCCTGATGTTTACCAAAGTAACCACTCCAGCACTAGCAACTACACAACTGAATGAGGCATGAGCCAATTAACTCATGTCAGAGATTAAACGAAGCACCACAAACCCCTTAGAACTGAACAATGGAGCATAAGATGATCCATTGTCTTGCCACTAGATTTGCATATGCATTTTCAAGCTATATTATATATATTACTCTACCTCATGCTATCCTCTGTAAGATTTATCTGATTTTGCTTCCCAAACCCAAATAAAAATATAGACTCCTATGATGGAGCTCTTTGACTTCCAAGTGCTTCTCCAAGGAAAAATACGAATCCCTACACCCGACCCCCCTAAGGCCTGGTAACAGGATTTAACTGGATATATTAACTAGAGTTTGTTAAAATTTTCTTTCTAAACCTTGCATATGCACTTGTTACCTACAAAATAAGGCTCTACTTTATTTGTTGTTTTGCTAAAATTCAGGGATTCTATGATCTGCAAATTATGTAGTCTAGTTGTTTATAAATATATTTGTAGATCACTTATTTTATTTAATGGTGTGTTCGTCCCCTTCCATTTAAACTTCTTAAAGCATGGAATATGTTATCTGGTTATGATACACACGTACCTAGAACTTATTTCACTTGCTTCTGTGTCTTGAAAAAATTAGTTGTATTTTGGTGTCAGCAACAATGCAGAAATAACACTAAAAAAAATACTTTTTTAAAGTGAAAAGAAAATATAAATTAAGATTATTGCTTACTGCTTATATGTATACAGATATCACTGGAGTAAAGCAAACTAGTTCCATCTTTGATTTTTTGTACCTTGTTTATGTACTTCAAATTTATGCCTTGGGGCTTTGAACTTAAATTATAAAATTCTGTTTTGAGTTTTAAATTTTTTCTACACTTTTTGGTTGTATTTTGTATCTATTTGTAGTGCTGTCAATGAAGATGCTAAACGTGCCATTGAGCTGAAGAATGGCTTGTCCATTGGAGGTCGAAAAATTGCAGTCAAACATGCCATGCATCGTGCAACCCTTGAACAACGAAAATCAAAGACAAATCAAGGTTGGTATCACTCATTTTAGCCTGGATGTAAAGTATACAATTCTCTTATTATATCATTTCTTAACTGTAGTCTTTAAAACACATGCAAATATGTTAGTGCCTGTCTGGTAATGTTATTGTTTTTTGTTTTAATTAAAGATAGAGAAGGAATAAGAGAAGAAAGTGAGGACAAAGATGTTATAGGCGAGGGAGAGAGAAGTAAAATACATCGAATATAAAATAAAAAACCAAAAATACTTTTAAATATTGTTTAGTTTTATGTATTCTCCTTCCTCACTGCTCACATTTCTCATTTCTAACGTATCTATCCCCTCTTCTTTTTTAACCAAACGAAAAAGAAAAACTTTATTAAACGGGCCCTTAATGACTTGTTTACTTTTTCTGCAATATTGGTTTGTTTTATTACTGCCTTTTCATTTTAGGGATTGACTTGGATGAGACCATGAAGTCAAAAAATGACAAGGGTGATGGCGATTTCAAAGCAGAAAAGGGTGCTTCAAACTTGGAGGAAAGAGGTCACTAGTCTTAATATATAAATCATGTTATTATGCTTTTCATACTCATTTTATTTAGCTATTTGGAGTTATTGCATTGGATAAAATAGAAAATAATATTGATGTAAATTGCACATCTATTTATATTGAAATATTTATGTCTGACAAAATGCCCTTGAATGGTAAAATCAATAATAATAATAAAGCTAAAGACACGTGTTTCCTACAGATAAAAATACAGAGAAACCTGTGAAGGCCAAAAAAGCAGCAGCACCATGTAGTGATCTAGTGGCTAAAGTGGGTGGTTCAGAAAAGCAGAGGTACTGAATCTTCCCTTGCATCTTATGGACTGTCTGATTTTGTTTTCTTGCCTTAGAATTTTTCAAGCGAGTCAGGTGGTTCAGTTATATATTTTTAGAGCCTTGCCTGTGAAGTAGAACAAAGTATTGATGGTTCATATAGTAATTTATAGTGCTCTATACTTTTAAGACATCTCAATCTCCCTTGAAAGCTACATGTTTCTGTGGAAGTAATCCAACCAATGTTGTGGAGATAAAGTCTTAATTTGATTGGACACTGGAATTTGATGTTGACAGAATTTTATAGGAAACCTAATTTAGGATTATTCAGCTCAGTTCAGGAAATATAGGGTCAGCAACTCTTGAAGAAAAGACTATTTAATTTATGTCTCTTATTTTTAACATTAGCTTTTGCGAAGTTCGAAAAATCTGGCTACATGCGCAAAGTCAGTTTTAGATTTCAGCACTTTCTGATATTTCTGTGTTTGGAAGAGTGATCCAAATTGATTAACTATGAGACCTCTATGCCAAGAAGATCCCTCTTAGAATTTTTTTAAGATCGAGTATTACCTAGTATACTTAGGTGGCAATGTATTTATTTATTTTTATTTCTATCTTCCAATTAAACATGATATTTGTAGGTCACATGGTTATCAAGTAGTTGATTCCCTAACATCTTTGGTGCTTTGATAAGAATTTTCCTGTATTACTTTATTTTACTTAAGTTCCTGGCTTACACCTTGATGTTGAGGTTCTCAATTTGACCTGGATAATGATTTTTGCCATGCTAGATTTTTTACTGAATCTACTTGGATCTCTGTTTTATCATATAATTTTGAGATAGTATGACAATTGATATCTTCAGTTCGTCAGGAATGGTGTTCTGATGTATTCAGTCTCTTGTTGTTGTGAAGGGTTGCTAGGACTGTCATATTAGGTGGTCTTGTTAATGCTGCTATGGCAGAAGATGTTCATTGCCAAGCTAGGGAGATTGGCGCTGTATGTTCTATAACTTATCCTCTTCCCAAAGAAGAGCTTGAACAACATGGTAAGGGAATTTTTCTTTTGTTTTTGTTTCTCCCCCTGCTCCCCTTGAGTGCAGGTTTTTACTTTTCATAAATAAATGGAAGTGGTTGGGTTAATATGTTGAGTTGAAAATTGTTTTCCTTAGTTCGAAAATTTTTTCTTTTCTTTTTTTGCTACTGTCCCTTTCTTTTCCTGAGGAGAGAGAAACTTTTATGAATGCAACAACAATGGTACATCATTGTGGATGTTCTTTTCTCGCTATTGTCACCGGAAATCATTGTTATGGAGAATAATACTAGCGATTTCTTTAAATTTTGACCTCAATTTACTGGCTTTGCAGTCACATGAACAATTGTTTGCACTTCCATATTTCACAGACAAACCTGTAAGACAAGATTCCTTTTACTGCCTCTTTCTTTGACTCATTGGAACCTATAAAGCATGGACAAGGACACATAAATATATAGTATGCAATATATATGCTATTCAGTTACTATATATGATGTCTAATTTATGTGAAATAGCCCATTAGAAGTACAAGGCATTTCTCTTTCATAACCAAATGGAGGATAAAAACTAAGACTTCAAGTTTAAATATGGAATAAATAAAGCATAGAAAAATTCCTGTAAAGGATTAAACACAATTGTTTTGAACCAACAACATATGGAAAATGATACTCTTGATGCATTGACTTTTTCCTCTCCCCCTTTATCCTGTTCTTGAACAGTCTATTGGTTGCTACTTCAGATTCCCTTTTCTTTCGTTTGTTCTCTTTACTTCCCTTGGTAGAATGCCAAAAGAATAAGGAGGTTATTGGATCTGTTCTTTCTATACATTTTGTATGTAAATTATGTAAAGTAATATAAAGTTGAAGTTTCCATTTGTTTCCAGGCTGTCTGTGTTTTCTGGTGTTCTGTTTATTTCTCACTCTCATTTGCGTGTAGCATTTCAAACCAATTTGACTTTGGATTTGATTCTCTTGATAAAAAGCATGTTTTAAGTTTGACTCTGATGACTTCATCTAAATCTTTTACATCTTCGACACTCACATGATAATTGGAACCCAACTACTATTGCAAAACACTTGATATTTTAATTTTTTGCAGGCGTAGTTGATTGCAGGCTTTTCTTGTTGAAATTCCAAGCCTGGATGTTACTAAACATATTGAAATCATTGTGTGTACTCATTAAAAGGGAATTTTATTCAGTTGGGATGGTTAATGGACCATTAACTGTGGCGCTTTTTCAGGTCTTGTGCAAGATGGATGCAAACTGGATGCTTCAGCTGTACTTTATAACAGTGTTAAATCAGCACATGCTTCTGTTGCAATGCTACATCAAAAAGAGATAAAAGGAGGGATTGTTTGGGCGCGTCAGCTGGGTGGGGAGGTAAATCATATGTGTATAGCTTACTAAACTTTTGAAGTTGCTGAAATGCTCTAGCTCATATGTTCCTTATTTTAACAAATTCAAGGAATTTCATTGCTATATTTTCTACGTAATTTTGGCTTTGGAGTTTGTTGTTTCCATTTCAAGTTTACTGTTCTTTGTGCTTGATTTTGGTTCAAATAGATAGTAAAAAGATGAGGCAAGGATGCTAAATATTTTGGCAGTATCTGTTGAGAAATGCAGGGTCCAGAAACACGTAAAGTATATGTAGTTGCAATGTTGATAGGATCTTTGCATGCAAGGAACAAATGATGTAGGTAGGAGACCATCATATGGAGATCTCTTAGAAATAAAAGTCAAGCATTTTTTGTTTCCATCTTTTCCAAGATAAGTAAAAATTCCAGGCATCTGCATGCTCATAAAAACAAGGACAGCATGGAGATTTTAGCAGTAGTGGCTGTTCATGTTATTGTTGTTACATGTTATTTAGTGGTGGTGGTGGTGTTATTGTTATTTTTTTTTTTTTAGAGGAAGTCTAAACATTTTGGTTGTGTTTTTGGGACAGGGTTCCAAGACTCGGAAGTGGAAGCTCATTGTTAGAAATCTTCCTTTCAAGGTTGTTTGCTCACTGTGTTATCATATTACATATTTTGTACTTGTGGAGACCTTGAACTGAACTAGTTTACCTACACAAATGCAGGCCAAAGTGAATGAAATAAAAGATATATTTTCATCAGCAGGGTTTGTCTGGGATGTATTTATTCCATTTAATTCTGATACAGGGTATATTACAATCATCCAGTATTGTTGTTCTCTATCAATGAAATATCACATTCTCTTTTTCTTCATTTCCCTTTTTTTTGCTTGCAGGTTATCTAAAGGTTTTGCATTTGTCAAATTCACACGGAGACAGGATGCAGAAAATGTGCATTTGTGATTCATAATTTACTTTTGGAGTGCAGAATAAACCCATGGGTTCTTGTGTTAGAGTTACATGCATTAACTTTTTCCCTTTATTTTTTCAGGCAATTAAAAAGTTAAATGGACAAATGTTTCATAAAAGACCCATAGCTGTTGACTGGGCTGTCCCAAAGCAAATATATAGTAGTGGAAATAATGCACTTCTTGCTTCAGAAGATGGTACGTGTGGAATTTACTGCAACTCCATTCTCATTTACCACACTTTTTGTTACTTTTTTTTTTTTTTTTTTACCTTGGATGAATAAAATCTGTGCTTTTTTAAAGAACTGGTGATGATATGATCATTTATAGAGCATCTCTTAAGTCTTAACTCTGTTTTTCATTTCTAGAATTACATGTACTTGTAAATGTAGGTAGTTATGACTATGAGTAACAAAGTGCGCGCCTTTGCTGTTTATTTTTTTTTCCTCCCAAGACTGCCTTTTACTTGTTCTCCCTATTTTAAGCGACTTACTTTGTGGTGTTTGAAACTGTTTTGGTGTTGAGTGATCTCATTGACGAAGGTGTACTTTATTTTAGTACTTCTCTTTGTGTCTGTTTTTTTGCCAAAGTACTTGTCTTTATGTCTAATGATGAAAAAGCACTGATTTTTACAGGACACAAGGATGGAAGAGATGGGGAAATTGATAGCAGCAGTGATGATTTCGAGGATGATGCTGGGGATTTTCGTAAAAAGTCCCAGCATCTTGATGGGGTCAACAGTGCTCCGGATGATTCTAATACCACAGAGAAAGAAGACATCCCTATTGAAATTGATTTTGAAGAGGAAGCAGACATTGCAAGAAAAGTTCTAAAAAACTTGATCACACCCTCTGGTACAGTAAATCCTGATGACGATTCTGCACTGCCCAAAAGGAACAAGGAGCCAAAACTTGATGAATCTGTTGATGAGCCTAATAAGTCATCTTTTGAGACTGCAAAAGAATTGGAAGTTACTAAGCCTGGAAAGTTCAGCAAAAATCTTGAACAGACAGACGAAGTAGATGACTTGAAGAGAACAGTTTTTATAAGCAATCTTCCTTTTGATATCAGTAATGAAGAAGTAAAACAAAGGTTTTCTACTTTCGGTGAAGTGCAATCTTTTGTCCCAGTCCTTCATCAAGTCACCAAGTAGGTTCTTATATTTAGTTTGATATGATTTCTACATATCTACTGCTTTTTAACTCCAAATGATATAATGTTGTGGCAGGCGACCAAAAGGAACTGGCTTTCTCAGGTTTAAAACAGAAGATGCAGTCAGTTCTGCTGTTTCAGCAGGGGATGCTGCATCTGGCTTGGGGGTTTTTTTGAAAGGTAGACAGTTGAAAGTCTTACAGGCTTTGGATAAAAAATCGGCTCATGATAAGGAAGTGGAGATGGCCAAAAAAGAGGATCTAGACCACCGCAATCTCTATCTAGCAAAGGTTATTTCTTCAACAAACCTCCTTCCCCCTTCTTTCCTAGCTTTATCTAGATTTTACACATTTTGTTCCTTTTGTTGTGGTAATTGTGATGGATGAAGTGTCCTGAATGGTTGACATTTTCTTCCCTCAAAATATTAACAGGAAGGTCTTATTCTCGAGGGGACTCCAGCTGCCGAAGGGGTTTCAGCTAGTGATATGTCGAAACGCCAAATGTTTGTTTTCTTGAATTCTTTATTTCCTGAGATATTGCATATGCATAGTCTGTTCATTGGATGTCTGAGAGTTACGATACAATTGGTTCTTACCAGATTTTCTTTGGACAAAATTTCTTATTCAATTAATATAATCATCTGAAATGTCATTCTTTCATTTGTGGTCCTTGTAGCATGCATTTGCATCTTAGTTCAATTACTTTTTGGATACAAATAAAAAAGCTCTTATGGAATTTTTTGTGTTTTATACTTATCATCTTCTTTTTAATTTTATCTTTTTATATAAATTTTGAGCAGGGTTAAAAGAAGAGTTTTCATCTTCTACAAGCTTAGAAAACTATTTATAAATTTCAGTCCAGAAAAAGAAAAAGAAAACTTTTAGAAATTTGACAAGAAAAAGTAATATTGCACCTTTCTAGTTTTTAATAGCTGCCAGCTAAGCTTTGCTGCTGCTTCAATATTCAAACGTTGATGTGTGCTGCTACTTCCTAGTTTCACATTCCTTTGCGACAGATTTTAGTGATTTTCTGAAACCATATGCAGGCTGGAAAGAAACAAGACTACAAAGCTTCAATCTCCAAATTTCCATGTCTCGAAGACAAGAGTAATAGTATACAATGTGCCTAAATCCATGACTGAAAAACAACTAAAAAAACTTTGTATGGATGCAGTTACCTCACGAGCTACAAAACAAAAACCTATGATTCGACAGGTTAGTCTGCAGTTACATTTGTCTCTTATTTGCGGTGATTTATGTATATTTTTATGAAATTTTGCCTTAATACTTTTAATTGATGATGCAGATAAAGTTCTTGAAGGATGTGAAGAAAGGAAAGGTTGTCACAAAGAACCACTCTCGTGGAGTTGCTTTCATTGAGTTTACAGAGCATCAGCATGCACTTGTGGCCCTGAGAGTTCTTAACAACAATCCTGGTAACTTAATTTGTCAAAAGAATTTTATAAATGCATATTGACATAAAACATTGATAATTAATGACATTATAGTAAGCTCTAAACTGCAGTCCCAATTTCAATCTTTCTTATTATGTTGGAAATTTATATTTGAAATCATTGACTCCATTGTACTCTAATTTAATTTGATGCAACTTACAGAAACTTTTGGTCCTGAACATCGCCCAATTGTGGAGTTTGCACTTGATAATGTTCAAACATTGAAAATACGACAAGCTAAGCTACAAGCTCATCAGCATGCAGCTCACGATAATCGAGAAGGTGGGCAGAAAAATGATGACTTAAATAGACCAGATGCCCATCCAAGCAAGAAGTCCGATAAATGGAAACCAAAAGGTGACAAGCGAAAGCTGGACGGTTCAGTACCAAATAAGGAAGATGAAGTGGAAAATAGGGTTAGTGATGGAGCTGTCACTGAAGGACGCAGAGCTTCTAAGAGGCAGAAAAATGGTCCATCCGGAAAGGCAAACAAGACCTCATCAACAAAAGAATCTGGAGGCTCAACAGAGAAGGAGGAAGCTCCAAAACGTGAACCGAACAATCATCAGGATGGCAGGAAGGGCTCAAAACGTGAACCGAACAATCATCAAGATCGCAGGAAGCCTGATGGTGGAAGATCATTCGAAAGTGAAACCATGGCCGTTGATGTTCAAAAATCAAAACTTTTGAGAAAGACAAATATGCAACCTCACAAGAGGAAGCTGCCGGAGCAGAAAGTCTCAGAGGGGGTAGAGAATATGATGAGAAGAAAAAGGCCAAAGAGGAATAAAGACCCATTAGGACGCGATGTTGTAGACAAACTTGACATGCTGATTGAAAAATACAGATCCAAGTACTCACAACAGAGTTCCCTCCAAACTGATGGTAAAAAGCAAGGTCCCAGACAGCTTAGGAAATGGTTCCAGTCATAATTTTCTGTTGGTTTTGTAAAATTGCAGAGTAAAAGAAATTGCTGGATATGCAATTGCAATTTTGTGCATTGTTTAAATTCTGATAATGTTGGTTAGCATGTAATGTACTGTCTGTTCCATTTGTTTGTCTGCCCTTTATAACATGGGAGTAAACGCTGATTTGTGGGAGTCCAATTTGGCTTTTTAAAAAAATTCTTCAAATCTCATCCATCCAAGATAGAATCCAATTATCATTTTATACACAAAAAAAAAAAAAGGAAAAAGAAAAAGAAAACTGCGACTATTTACCAAAGATAACGAAACTACTATAAGTTATAATTAAACTCAATTACAAAATGCATTTACCAATTATAGGTGATATTTTAGATTGGTCCATGAACAAAATTTTTTTTTAGATTGGTCCACTAATTAATAGAAAGTTACAAAATAGCACATTTATTATAAATTTCGTTAAAAAAGAAAGTTGGATGCCACTTTGAACAATGATAACGTGAATTTTTTGAATGATATGGCTATTAAATTTGTTCTACATGGATTAATAATGTCATATTGATTAAATTAAAAAAAAAAAAAACTAACAAAACTTTTAAACTCTCAAAAAATAAAATTAAATATGACAATATTAATTCATGTGATTTAAATTTAGTGTCCACATCATTCAAAAAATTAACGTCAGCATTGTTTACATTGGCTTTTAACGTTTTTATTAACGAAATTTGTAAAGGATATGCTATTTTATAAATTTCTATTAATAAGTGTACTAATTTGAAATATTTTTTTTGTTCATAAACCAATTTGAAATACCTCCTGTGATTGGTAGGTGTTTTTGTAATTGAGCTTTATAATTATAAGGCACCCAGATGACAATCCAAATAAAAATGATCGTTAGATTTTGTTAAAATGAGATTTGAGGAAATGAGAGAAAAGGAGAGATCCATCTCCAAATAGTAAACCCTATACTCTAAATATTTGAATCTTTTTTTTTTTTTTTTTTCTGATCTAAATATTTAAATTTAAACTTAACCTTTTCTTATGATAAGAGATCATAAGTTTAAATTTCATAAACGGCAACATTTGATAATAATACAATAAAAAATCTAAACCTATCAAAAAGAATGTTTATCTTTAGATCCTAAAACAATGTCATTTTAACTATAAACACAATATCAACATATAAAATATAAGTCCTAGGGGGCAGAATCTAGCTTCGAGAGATATAAATTTATCATGCCAGTTGGGTACGCTACTTGGGTTGCTAGCTTTCTGTATAGCACTACATAGTACATAATTACATATTGTCATAGCGCAGAGTCATATGATGACAAAACTGCTTGTCTAGTGGGAAACAAAGTGTAAAGGCCATGAACAAGTAAAAAGGGCATCTGTGTCTTACAAAAGCACTACTTATTACTTATTATGAGTATGTTGTTTGAAAAATATGTATTATATTAGTGTGTGGTCTATATATGCCTACTCCTGTTGTTAATGTCACCTTGACCTCCCATCAAAGTCCCTTGATCATTTCCTTCCCCATCAAGTAACCCTTTATATCTTTGCTTTCCATTAATTATTCTGCAAAAGCTTTTCACCACATCTTAATTTGGGGCCATTTTAGTGTACTGAAAATTTACCATCTTGAGATGTGTGTGAGAGAGAAAAAGTTATAGATTTAAATTTCTTTTTGACTAAATGTACTATTTTGTTACAATAAATTATGTGATCGAAAATTACAATTGGAATATAAAAATTAGTCACAACAGCTTTTAGTCAGAATTTATATATATATATATATATTTTTTCTGTGTTGACTATTTTGCATGACTAGAAGGGATTTAGTCTTAATTACTTTTTGTGATTCAATGTCAAGGCAATACATTTAGTAATAGTTCGTTGTTGTCACTTGTCACTAAAAATCTTCATTTCTATCTTGGATATTCTTAGGACTCACTCTTCTATATATCTTGGGTTCATCCTCCGGATGATTAGGCAAAGTGATAACCAAGCCATAGCTAGTTATATGAACCTTGAGTGTGCACTCCAGTCTCCACTATCTGTCAACATATTTTAGGCTCTTTTAAAAGTTGGACATTATCACCAATAAAATATGGTCAAAATATATTTAAAGCAAAGCAGCTCTGGCCTGCCTTACTCAGCCAAAGAATGGAACTTTGTGACGTATATAAGAATCAAGACCAACAAAACAAGTACAAACAAGAATTTTATTCAAGCTGCAACCATGTTGTTAGCAAAAAGCTGCAACCATTTTATTCAAATAGATATAAATATGCCCAACAAGTAACGTTATGATCCTCAGTCTCTTCAAACACCTTGAGGTAAGAAGAAGTCTCTTGAGAAACCTGGCTCTCACATTTGCAAATATTGTACACAATAAACTAGTGGATTCATCATAAACCATAAATAAACACATTAGATATATACAGTCGTGATAATATATATATTTTTTTCTATATAGATTTCTATAACATAATTGGGCATAGTATGTATTGAACTCTATATTTGACAATGATACAGACTACATCTGACATATACATATTTAATAGTGAAAAATTATACTTTAGTAGGAAAAATGTAAAAGTTTGTCTATATCACATGCAATGTCCCCAATATATATAAAGTTTTCCCAATTCTAATAGTTCAACAACCAGATACTACCACCAATACAAATAGCCAAATAGGTACCGTTTGACTCAAATAAGAAGAAACGGGACTTAATGGACTTATTAACATTTACAAGACTTCTATTTCAGAGCACAGCTATAGTTTGACATGTGTGGGTTCACATCACATGTGTGCAATTGGGGGGTGAAAAGGTAAGAAGCCTGTGGGCTGTGGGGCATGGTAATTGGTAATTCACATGGCTTATTGCAGCGAGTCATAGTCTACGTTTTCCGTCTCCCAAAAAGTCACATTCTCTCTGTCATTCATAGGCGAAAAAAGCAGCCAAGAATCCTATGTTCTAACTTCTAACTTCTAACTTCTAACTTCTGACTCTAAATACCCTTTTCCATTTTTGATATTGAAATTATAGCTCCACTAACTATACACGACCTGATAATATGACACAAAAATCCCGTTAATAATATGTTGTTTTCATGTCACTAGTGAATTACTAGAAACTTTTGTCTTAAATTTGACTTTTATCCATTTTGAATGACTGTTTCCAACTTCAAGTAGTACCAAAACAATAGAAGCTAAGGTGGAGAAATAAGTTAGGATTTTGATATAAGATAAAAAAGGAAAGAAAGTGAAGAAAAATAGCCTTGGAACCTGACTTGTCAATGTTTTTTTCTTTTTTCTGTTGGAAATTTAGGGATGTTGGGGAATAAAGACCGTGTGGATAAGTTAAGAAGATAAAATGACTTTGTTTTGGGACTACTTGGAATTTTGGAGACAGTTTTGTTTTTTATTTAAAAAGGAATAAAGGATGGCCTAGTCAAAAGTTGCTACAGTGTTGTTGTTTCTCAGTGGAGACCAACCAAGAAAAAAGAAATCTAGTGATTCACTGACTGAATCACTGGTAAATAAGGTGGAGTTCAGTTGCCTGTGGCACAACCTTAGCAGAATGCAGCCACTATGAAAAACTAAAATAGTCTCTCAGCCATAACTTATTTAGCAGAATGCAGATGAGTTGGTCCAGTCCATTCCATATATCACGCGCAATGCATTGCGTTGCATTCATTTTTGTCCAGACACAATGTGTTTGTGTTTATGCTTGTATTGCAGTGGTTAACTTTTCTGTCTTTTCGTAGAGTTTAGGTGTTACCCATTTGCACAAATGTCCTGGCCTCCTTGCTTGCTCCTTTCAAGCCAACTGTCACTGTGCATGTATATGGTAGTTAATATGATTGAAGAGTGAAGACAAATGAACTTTGCCCCCCCTTGGTGCACAGTATAGTGACCACATTTCAAACCCCACTTCCCCAGATTTCACATTCTTCCCGTTGTTCTCTCTTTCTCTCTCTCTCTCTCTCTCTCTCTCTCTCTCTCTCTCTCTCTCTCTCTTTGTGAGAAGAATGGGAACTAGCTCAGTTTTCAACTGGTTTCTGCTCTGCATTGTGTTGTCTCTATGTCTTGGGCTGGCACAGTGCAATGTTAGCTATGACAGGAAGGCTCTTATCATTAATGGACAGAGGAGAGTTCTCTTTTCTGGCTCCATACACTATCCTAGAAGTACTCCTGAGGTATTGTTTTCCCATCTATTTCTAATTCAGGACCATATTTTCCAACAAAATGTGATTGATATGTAAAATTTTCCATGACCCTTTTGCTAATGGGACGTTATAAATGAAATGCAGATGTGGGAAGGTCTTGTACAGAGAGCCAAAGATGGTGGTTTGGATGCCATTGACACCTATGTGTTTTGGAATCTTCATGAGCCTTCTCCTGGCACTGTATTGTGTTTTCTCTTAATCTCCTTACTTATTCTCTGTTTTCTCCTTGCTATAAATTGCATTTTGTCCATAGTATCCTTTTCTTTCTTTTCATATATTTTCTCTGATTTTTTTTGGGTTGTAGTATAATTTTGAGGGGAGATACGATTTGGTTCAGTTCATAAAGACGGTCCAAAAGGCAGGGCTCTATGTGCATCTTCGCATTGGGCCTTATATTTGTTCAGAATGGAATTTTGGGTAATGAGCATCTTTCCTGAGCTCTAGAGCCAAAATTGTGATGGGTTTATGTTCTTTACTTCTTCAACTCATTTCCTAGGTGATTTTTTTTATATTCTGTAGGGGCTTTCCAGTTTGGCTGAAGTATGTTCCAGGCATTAGCTTCAGAACAGATAATGAGCCTTTCAAGGTTTGTATGTGTGACGAAGAATATCTAATTTGAAAAACTCAAGTTTTCGATCAATTTTGTGAATAAACTTAGTATTTTTTGTTTATCTTGGTGTTGCAGTCAGCAATGCAGAAATTTACCCAGAAGATTGTCCAATTAATGAAGGATGAAAAGTTATTTGAGTCCCAAGGTGGCCCCATTATCCTTTCTCAGGTACTCTCTTATTACCAATTTGATTGCTGTGTAATTTCTGTCACCTTAGTTTTAAACACTTCTAATTATGAGCTTATCACTTGACACCAATTTCAGCTTGGTCAGATGAGAAAGCTGAAAAATAAAAAAGAAAGATAATTACAAGAAATATTTAGGCTCTGTACTATATGAGCCAGAACATTGTGCTGTTTAACAGTATTCATCTAATGCACTTCTTGTGCAGATTGAGAATGAATATGAGCCAGAAAGCAAGGCTTTTGGGGCTTCTGGTCAAGCATACATGACTTGGGCTGCAAAGATGGCTGTTGGAATGGGTACTGGGGTCCCATGGATCATGTGCAAGGAAAATGATGCCCCAGACCCAGTGGTATGCAAATTAGTGTACATTAACCCTTAAAAGATGTCTTAGCACCTACAGTATGCATATATTTTTTAATAAGTCAATAACTCACATTCAATTATCATTCTTGTCTCTTATTTCTTTCCTTCTATTTAACCATCAACTTTATTTGCTGTTGGGAATTTTGGGCATCCAATGATTTACATTTAAATTGGCCAATTTAACTAATTCTAATGACTGACAATGAAGGTTCACTTGGTTAAGATTTTACCTTTGATTACAAGACATTTTGAATTCTTTGCATATTCTTGTTGACAGATAAACACTTGCAATGGTTTTTATTGCGACTACTTTTCTCCAAACAAACCATACAAACCCACAATGTGGACTGAGGCTTGGACTGGCTGGTGAGTTGTACATCTATCTTTTCTCTCAAAACCTGCTGATGAAAAGTAGATTTACAGTTTCATGTGTTCCTAAAGGTTTACAGAATTTGGCGGCCCAATTTACCAGCGACCTGTTGAAGATTTGGCATTTGCAGTTGCCCGATTCATTCAGAAAGGAGGCTCCTTCATAAATTATTACATGGTCAGTCAACTTGTTTCCCCCACTAAACTAACTTTAATAAGTCATGTCTGTATGCTTTATCTAGAAGACAAAAGGGAAGTATGAAAACCTCGCACCTGATATAAACTAAGGTTGTAGTGACAGTTCTAGAGGTCTATGTCTTTAATTCTATACAACAATTCTGCAATCAAATGAAGCATTTTTTCTGGCAACAATAAATTTAAGGTCTATTTGAACTGGTATAATCATATAATGCATCACTCCCAGAGGTAACACCTATGTAAACATAGGAAATAATTGAGCTAAATTGCTAATCATTGCATGCAGTACCATGGAGGAACCAACTTTGGAAGAACTTCTGGAGGCCCTTTTATTACTACCAGCTATGACTATGATGCTCCCATTGATGAATATGGTAAGAAAATTGAACCCATGTCCCCAATGGCTTTCAGAATTTTTAATGTAAATATCTTCTCTAGTGTAATCTTTCTTCCGATGCATATCTTAAGGTGTAAACTACCAGTTTGCAGTCTTCTAACTCGTGGCTGACATATTAGGTTCGATCAGGCAGCCCAAGTATGGCCACTTAAAGGAACTCCATAAGGCTGTCAAGTTATGTGAACAAGCTCTGCTAAATGCTGATCCAACTGTCACATCCTTAGGGAACTATGAACAGGTTTGTCGGCTTCTCTAAAGGGTTACCATGTAAGTAAGAATTTTCTACAGTAGAAATCAGCATAGTTTCAGAAATAAAAGCTAAAAACAGCTTCTTCAATTTAATTAAAGAAGCAATTACCTATTGAAAAAAAGAAAGCTGTGACAAGGTCAGAAAAACTCTATGTTGAATCAAGCCATACCATATCCTCGACCACCTTCTTCGAGAAAATTATGAACTAGGCTTAAGAATGTCTTTCTATAGTTTTCAAAAGGAATTCCTCCTTGAAGATTCTTTCAATCAAATCCAACTGAATTAATATTTTTGCTAGTTCTGAAAATATGTAAGTGCATGCTTGTTTAAACCAGTTTGAGTCAAATTCCAGGCACATGTATTCTCTTCCAAGTCAGGCGGTTGTGCAGCTTTTCTCTCAAACTACAACACAGAGTCAGCTGCAAAGGTGACTTTCAATAACATGAACTATGACCTCCCACCTTGGTCCATCAGCATCCTTCCAGATTGCAAAAATGTTGTCTTCAACACTGCCCGAGTAAGTGACATAAACAATGGTTTATTTACTGGCTTTCTTTTCCCCTTTTTCTATTTTCAACAAGTTTGTCTGACACTGCAGTACCATCAATGTGAGTCATTGCCTTCTCCAATAAGATTGACACACACTCTTCCCTGAAATGATTTTTGGCCGAATAGATTTTTCCATAATAATTACCCAAACAATAGGAGAGTTGTACAGTTCAGTGTAGTTTCTTTCCACTTTAGTATAAACGGGTAGCCACCATGCACTACATTGCAGGTGGGAGTTCAGACATCCCAAACACAATTTTTGCCCACTAATGTTGACTTGCGATCATGGGAAATCTTCAATGAAGACATTTCTTCAGTGGCTGGTGATACAACAATCACGGTCAGTGGTCTTTTAGAGCAGTTGAACATCACTAGAGACTCCAGTGACTATCTATGGTACACAACCAGGTGAGATAAAATCACTGAAATGTATCTTTGAAAATGTAAATACTGTTATAAAAACTAATTTACTAATAACTTGATGTTTATAGTGTCCAGATAAGTTCATCTGAATCATTCCTGCATGGAGGTAAACATCCCACTCTCAGTGTGCAGTCAGCTGGTGATGCTATTCATGTCTTTATCAATGATCAGCTCTCAGGTAATTTGTTTTATCTTTTAGAGAAATACACCAGCTAGTTATGATTTGGAAGGCAAATAGTTGTCTGAGTCTGTTTAAAAGAACTATGACCCTGATGTGTAAATGTTGTCATGTGCTTTAATGATAGGATCGGCTTATGGGACTAGGGACAGCGGAAGATTCACTTTTACAGGAAATGCCAATCTGCATACTGGATTGAATAAAATTTCACTTCTCAGTATAGCTGTTGGCTTGCCGGTTAGTCCTTTAATTCCCATTTTCATTAACTTCCAAAATTTAATATATGAAACAAAGTTAGTGTTGGATATTATTTTTAAAGTTCTGTAATTTGGCTTGATTAATATTGAGGTTTGTATTTTAGTAAGTTACTCGGGTAAGATATTTTGATTCTTTGTAATAATTAGATGCGGTGACTTTATGAATATATGACTAAATCAGAATTAGGGTATGTGATGTGAGAGATATATGACTATGAGGGTAAATAGAGATATGAAGGAGAGTGGAGGATGTTAGACAACCACTGTGCCCCCAATTCTCCATCCCCCAATTCTGTCTGTTTCTATCCGTCAGTATATGTATGCTCTCCATGTGCAGGTTGGGGTTGCATGTGAGGGAGGGTGTTAATTTGGAATACATCGTTGGCCCATTCCCCAAAAGTTTAAGCTTTGCCAGTGGTTGTCTAACAAAGAAAACACTAGGGAGAGGGAAAATGAGATTTATCTTATGACTGAGGACAATGAAATGAGGATAGTTCGACTTGGGTTAGAAGTTTTGATTGGATGTTTGTGTTCTTGTATCTTTGTATTTTCTCTATGGTTAGAGATAGTGAATTATCTTTGTACTTTCTCTATGGCTATAGATAGCAAATTTTTAACTGAACTACTTCTGCTTGATGTTGTCAAAGAACAATGGTCCTCACTTTGAGACACGGAACACAGGAGTGATGGGACCAGTTGTTCTACATGGATTAGACCAAGGAACGAGAGATTTGTCATGGCAGAAATGGTCATACAAGGTCTATAAGTTCTACTTCAATTTAATTTTGTGACTTGTGTACTTCGAGTCCCAACTCATTGCTGTTTCTTATACAGGTTGGGATAAAAGGAGAAGCCTTGAATCTGGGTTCTCCAAGTTCTATCTCGACTGTGGATTGGACGAGGGGGTCCTTAGCGGCACAAAAACAACACCCACTGACATGGTATAAGGTATGCAAATGCAACTTCAAATATTGAAGCTTTGACTAAATGGTTTTTGTTGCTTCTTTCCAATGTTTTTATCCAAGAAAACTTTCCCAACTGGGGGTTGGAGGGGTGTATTGGAGATGGTTCAGGCTCCAACTGCAGCTTGGATTTGATCTCAACTTCCTTTAGAACCATTGAGCATTGTCGGTTAACAGTTATGGTTGAACACTCAGGTCCATTTTGATGCACCTGAAGGATATGAGCCCTTGGCTTTGGACATGGGTAGTATGGGGAAGGGTCAAGTATGGATCAATGGGCATAGCATTGGAAGATACTGGACTACTTATGCTAATGGTAATTGCAGTACATGCAATTATTCTGGTACCTTCAGGCCTAAGAATAAGTGCCAATTTGGTTGCCACCATCCAACTCAACAATGGTACAAACTTCTCATTACCACTTATATTTGCATAAATCAATTAGGACAAAGCAATTAAAAAACCTCTCTAAATCAATAATCTGTCTTTGTCATGCTATGTTTCAGGTACCATGTTCCTCAGTCTTGGTTAAAGCCATCTCAAAACCTATTGGTAGTTTTTGAGGAGATTGGTGGGGATGCTTCAAGAATTGCTCTTGTGAAAAAATCTGTGACAACTGTTTGTGCTGAGGTTTCTGAACATCACCCATCCATTAGGAATTGGCATACTGAGAGCCAAAGCCAACTGAAAGAACAAAAGAAGCCTAAAATTAGCCTACACTGTACAGCTGGACACTCCATTTCTGCTATTAAATTTTCAAGCTTTGGAACTCCATCTGGAAGCTGTGGGAATTTTCAGCACGGTACCTGCCATGCTCCAAACTCAAATGCTGTCATAGAGAAGGTACTCCTCAGACTGCTCCTAATTTGCTGCATGAGTAATGTTAGAACCATAGTTTCTGACCACATTAGTTGATCTCATTATATGGCAGGTTAGACACATAATTTGTTGGATAACCACTAAACCTCAAATTCTTAAACAAATAGACAGACATATAGGTGCAACCCCACCTTAACTTTACAAACCAACAAAGAAGTGAGGAATGTGGATTTGAGATCTCGAACTCAGGACCTCCCACAACCAATGCTCTGATACTATGTTAGACAAACTACTGAACCGAAAAGCTTAGGTTAGGGAATGAACCAACAATATGTATATCAAGTTAACATAATTATCACATAATGTGGTCAGAAAATATAGTCCTGTTAGCATTAACCTCTTCTGCAATAAAGGGTTAAACTTTTCCATTTAAATAACATAGTTTCCAACCTAATCAAGACTATATTCCAACAGCACATTCTGAATAGTAGAATAGATTCTGATTTGTTTCTCTCTTTTTTCCTGCTATCTTTACAGAAGTGCATAGGTAGGCAGATATGTTCAGTGACCATATCAAACACCAACTTTGGCGTGGACCCATGTCCAAGCACACTGAAAAAACTGTCTGTGGAAGCTGTTTGTGCCCCTATAATTAACTACTAGAACTGCCAGACCCAATTCAAGGGTAGGAAGTCAAGGAAATCTGATTCCATACAAAAATTGGATCAGCAATAGAGCAGTGAGTTAGCAGCTATATATATATATAATATAGAAGTAACATTTATATATATGCATGTATGGAAATGTAAGTAGTCTATCTGTGGTTATTACAGAGTAGGCATGAAAGGCACCAGATTTGAAGAATAATAATGTAAGCAGTGGAATTATTATAAGCCTTACGTTTGTAAAGTTGTAAAAACCCAACTGAAAGAGACTTGTTTTAATGTGGATAAACCCAATTAGGAGGCTTCTCAATCACAAAGTTAGCCTTAAAAGCAGCCTAGTTAGTTGAGCTTTCCTAATGCTGTTACAGAGCCATATAATTCGAATTTGTAAAACTAGGTACTGCCCTACTTTGTGAGGAAGTAGTTACTTTTTACATAATTAGGAGTGGGCAAAAAACTGAACAAACCACGGTTAATTGAACAAAACTGCATACATTTATTTCAATTTTTGTACATGTGAGTCATGTGACATGCTCACAACATTCTTATTTAGGATGACAAATGTGTCAAAAAAAAAATTAAGAGGGGGTTTGGTATTCTATCCAAAAACTATTTTTTATTTTCATTAATTATAAATATAAATAAAATAAAAAAGAAATATTTTAAAAACACCTTTTGATTAGAATACCAAACAGGCCCTAGATTTATATACCACATTTTAATGAAAGCAACTTGGGAGTCTTGGACTAATGTTGATGCTTCAAATACTACCAAAAATGAAAATTGAAAAGAAATATATTGTTTGATTGAGGATGTTCACGGACAATTAGAATAACATGTTGTGGCCTTGCCATGAGTTGTACTTGTTGTAGACAATTAGCAAGTGCTTGTGGGTTTAGTTCTTTACTCCATCTTTGTCATGTTTTAAGCCAAACCAAAACGATTATCAACTGAATTGCTTTGGGTCTGCCAGTCCACTAGTTTGAGGCTAAAAACCGATCTAATCTGAATTATTTTGATTTACCAGTTCCGTGTGCAGTTTTAAGTCAGAATACAAGTGAAATCACAAGGGTAAAAACACAATAAAAGACAATACAATAAAAAAAATACAAACTTTATTATTTATTCTGATCTTTTATTAATTTTGACCATTAAAAAAATACAATAAAAGACCAACAAGTGAAAACACAAGACTCTATCCACAAGGGTCATAAAATCATTGAGCTTGAATAAGTTCCTAGGACAAGGATAAAAGATAAGGTTTAAATAAGCCTACTGCCTACCTTGGATAAACCACCTACCTAGGATTTATTAAGTTTAATTTGTATTTTATATTTTACAAAAAGGTCACTGAGTGAATTATCGCGGGTATTTAAAATCCAACGGCCTAAATTATCGCGGGTAATTGAAATCCAACGGCCAAGAATCCCCTCGAGGGGAGTCGAAACAAATTTCAGGTGGCCGAGGCCCAAAAAGAGTCAAGAAACAAAGCAACCGAGTCGATACGCTGAATAAACAAATGCGACACAACAATCAGTAGCCACTAGATACGATCAGTTCATATAATCTACGAACAAAGCTACTATAATCTACTTTAATACTCTGCCCCAACAAAGCTACTATAATCTACGCGCGCGTCCACCCTACAACCAAAGACCCTCGTACGGACGTCCAATCATGCACAGTTGAGAATTGAGAGAATTTTAGATGAACCTGTTTCACGCGATGGTCGTTTCGCATTTACGTGGGCATGCATGAACCATATAATTCCTCCCTTTAAAACAAATAAAATATATATGTTTGGGCGATTTTTGGAATTTTCGAGTTGCTTTCAATCTTTGTGTTTGTGATGAGCTTGTAATCTGCAAAGCAGCATAACTGAGCTTTAATGGCGAAACCAAAAGCTCCGAGACGAACCCTCGACTCCTACACTGTCAAGTCCATCAACAAAACCGTCAGACGTACTAGAAAATTCGATTCAATTCAATTTCAAATTCGATTTTGAAATTCGATTTTAATTTCATGTGAATTTGATTTTCTCTCTCTCGCTCTCTGTGCAGCTGGAGACTGCGTGCTGATGCGGCCGTCGGATCCGGGGAAGCCGTCGTACGTGGCGAAGATCGAGCGGATCGAGGCAGACAGCCGCGGCGCGAACGTGAAGGTGCACGTGCGGTGGTACTACCGGCCGGAGGAGTCGATCGGCGGCCGGCGGCAGTTCCACGGCTCCAAGGAGGTCTTCCTCTCCGACCACTACGACGTCCAGAGCGCTGATACCGTGGAGGGCAAGTGTACGGTCCACACCTTCAAGAGCTACACCAAGCTCGACGCTGTCGGAAACGACGACTTCTTCTGTCGTTTCGAGTATAATTCCTCCACCGGCGCCTTCAATCCAGACCGAGTTGCCGTGTAAGTTGTCCGTTTCTCTCGTCTCGTCTCGTCTCGTCGTTTTGGTTGAATCAAAATTGCAATAGAGTTGTGCATTCTTAAATTCGCTTGTTATTTTAGCTACGTTGATGTTAATTGCTTTGGTTGGTATTCTATCGTATTGAATGCAAAAGCTTGGATTTTTAGCTTAATTTTTCATAGTTCATTCTATTGATTTGTATAAACTTAGGCGCGTTTGGTAAAGTTTTTAGTTTTCCTTCTTTGAATTAAGGAGGAGAGAAAGTGGAGAAAAAGGAGATGCATAGAAGAGAAATCGGAGCTTGATTTTGATGAAACTTAATCCCTTAGTTTATCGCTTTTTCTTTGGTTAAACAATGGAATCTGGAGTTCAAGATTTCATTTGCTCTTATTACTTAGATTTTTGAGTTTTCTTATATATCTGTAAGAACTTGGTATTTGTGCACGATGACATTTAAAAGTGTATTTGAGCCTTGAGCTTAAGCTCCCGCAATTTTGGGATCAATGATATTGAAATGCCTTCTTTTCTCCTTTATTGTTTGAGTTCACTTGAGTTGTTCTTGCTTATGACAGTTTTCAATGTCATGTGGCAGGTATTGCAAGTGTGAGATGCCTTACAACCCTGATGACCTCATGGTTCAATGTGAAGGTTGTAGTGATTGGTAAGAGTGATGTTGTTTAGGTTATTCAATTGTTTGTGCCCTTCCCATGTGTTCTGCCTCGGTCAGGGTGGTGGGAAATTTTATGATGAAGTTGAAAACTTGAGTTTTGTTGTGAATATTTTGTATGGTTCTAGATAGATTTTTATTTATTAGTTTTTAGTTTAGGCATGCATACAGTTGTTACCCATGTGCATGATGAAACTTTTCTATATCTATTTCCAATTACTGGTTATTACGGCTTTGTACTTTTCAATGAATTTCCCAGAGAGAACTTCCTGACTTTAATTTAGCCAGATATGTCTGGGCCTTCATTAATTGTTTCATTGTGTGCTTTCTGCTTTATCAGCGGGGTAAAACAGTTTTTCTGGACAGATGGTGTGGGGATGGGTTTAACATATTTCTGATTTACTTGTTCCAAATTCATTCTTTTTTCATTTCTTTAATCATTTTTATTCATTTCTCATTTGAATGGTTTATTATAATAATGTGTTTCCAACAAAATAATCTGCTAGTTGCTGAGAAACAAGTTGCGTAGAATTATCTAAAACGAACCTTAAGCATGTGCTAAGGCAGTTCTTCTTATCTAGAATTTCAAGGATTTACTTGTTTGAATCTGGAGTGAATAGCTTGGAAAAGCGTGGCCTGATTGCTTCCATTGTTTTACACCATTATCTTTTGGGGGGATGGATAGTCTTTAGTTACTGGAAGGAACATTTGTGCATTTGAAGTAGGTAGCTTATAAATTTAAACTTAAATTATGCTACCGTTAGTGAAGTGGCTAGTGGGTGAAGCATTTTAAATTCATTATTCATTTCTAGATGGCAAACCTTTTAGTGGAAATAATGGATTAAGTGATCGAAACTTTGTTGGAACGCTACTCCAAATCAGCTTCCAAACTTGCATCAGTAAGATGCCATAAGTTATTTAATCATCCTGTAAAATAATCAGGAGGAACTGTTTGAATGCAAATCAGCTAGGCTAATTTGCCTATTTGTAGATTGAATGGTGTCTTCAGTGCTGCTAATTTTAAATAAGTTTTATCATTTAGACAAAAATTAAATTTGAATATGTTGCTTAACCTTTGTCTGAATGGATATGTTTGTGCATTTGTGTCCCAAATACCCTATGCTGGCCTGTGATGAGCATAAGGTTTGTTGTATATCCTTATGGTGCCATGCCTTGAGCATAAGTTGTGTCGCTAAGCTACTGCATTCAGCAGTTCCTGAGGTTAATGTTTAAGGCTATTGCTTGAGATAAGTAAAAGAAGTTTACAGAAGGCATCGAAGAATGTAATACATATGCCTTTAGTGATATGCATCTTGTCTATTTTCATATGTACTTTCTCCTCCTTTCTAGTCCTCTTTAATTAGGATTTTTTGTGGTTGATAGATACTATAACTGAACAGATTCAAAAGTTTCAGACAGTTTCAAGATTTTGTAGAAATAGTGTTTTTATTTCTAGATTTTAAACCGATGCAAGCTTCATTTTACTACATTTGATTCAGGTTTCATCCTGCTTGTATAGACATGAATGCAGAGGAAGCTAAAAGACTTGATCACTTCTTCTGTGAAAATTGTTCTTCGGAGGGTCAAAAGAAGTTGCAGAATTCACATACTGCTTCCAGACATGCTGATACCAAGGTACTCTTCTTTTCTCAAGTGTAGGATAAAAATTTGACACTAGGTGTGTCATTAATTCTCGGTTACTTGTAGACTCAATTTGACTTGCATGTCATTTGACAAGTTATTGGACATATTCTGTCTCTTTATCTATCTACCATTTGGAATATGGAATGATTAACTTTTGCCATAATTTCTTTACTTCTCATTGCATCTATTATTGATTGATTTCAAGAGATAAGGTTTTGCGATGCATATATATATTCAGTTTAAAAATTTCTTAAATGCTTCTGTCTCCCACAGAACCAAAGAGGGGGGTAAAAACTAAAAAGGAAATATTGAATAGAACGAACCTCATTGCAAATTTCCGGGACAATGGCTTGCTATGCACATTGAGAAGAAATAGTGGGTTTTATGTGAAACTTGATAGATGAAAATTGCATGTAAACATAATATATGAAAAGTATCAACATGGTCTTTATCATCAATATGTGTTGGAATCTGACTTCTCTTGTAAGCACATGGTCAGAGCATAAGTAGCAAAATAGTATAATTTGTGTATAGTATGGTGATTATGAACTCACTGCCCTTCATTACTATTATTATTAGACTTCCATTCATGTTGTTTTTCAGGTGGATACAAAACGACGCCGGAGGTGATATTGTATGTGTAAAAAAGGTTGTGATGAATTAGAATTATAACGGAGGACGTTCTCATCTTTGGTGGGGCTTATGCAAACACGGACGCATATCCGAATCACAAGTTGTATTTGTGAGTTAATGGCAAGACAGAACCATTTTGAAAACCTTTATGGTGTCTATTAGGTTATGAGGTATCTGCCTCCCTGGTTTCCTTTAAAGGTCGAGGAAGTGTTTGGTTGTACCTAATTATTTAATGTAGATCCTCTCTCTCTCTTCCCCCTAGGGTTGTGAATATTCCAAAAAGTACTTTTAGCCTGCCACATAGCAATAGACATAGAGGCTTTTACACATTTGTATTTTGGTATATGCAGCATCAAGAAGTTGGACACTATTTGCACTGTTACTGGGTTTCAGATGTCATCTCAGCTGCAAATGTATATAATGTTTCAGAGTTTGTTCCTTCTAGATTTTGATTTTGCTGCTTCTTTTTTTTGTTTTGGTTCTCCCAACAATGTGTTGAACCCACCAATTTGGTGGATCTTCAAAATCTACTAAAGCGAGGGATATGGGCTTTGTTAAAATATCTCTGAATGGATCTTTGCCCATTCTATAATTTATTCTGTTCTAGTAAAAAACTAAAAAGAAAAAACTCAGTTCTAAAAGATGGGTACATGCATCTGTTATGAGGATCGCAATGCATACATAATGCAGCTCTTGCTGCGTTTTCTGTTGGTGTTTCCTGGAGGCAATCTGGCTTTACTGAACTCTCATTGCAAGTGTAAAGAGTTCTAACAAGCCGAGATTTTTGCAAATCCTCGCGGCCTTGGTTTTGCGTTGGATGCTGGGTTTCAATTTTTAATGTTGGAGTCGGACACTCAAGCGATTTGGCTTCTAGCTTCTGGCGCCTATTGGAGGAAGTTAAGTGGATTTTGAGTCTTTTTTCTAGAGTTATAAGTCGTTATGTTCCTACATCTTGTAATGTTGTAGTTTACTCTCTTGCCCAGTTTGCTCTTTCATGTAATGTTTCTTTCTAGCTGGGCTGATGTCATGGAGCCTCACCTCCAAGCAGATGTTGTTTATCCCTAATTTCCTTCAATGAAAATGCTATGACTTTCTTCACAAAAAAAATGCTACGATTTAAGAAAAAAAAAAATTGGAAACCACTAAGACAGTAAGACTAAGTTTTATCCCATTCAAAGCTCCAAGCTTACATTTGAAGTCTGATTAAACGGCATTGAAAAGTGAAAACTGACATCTCTGAAAAATTAATAAAAATATTCCGTTGCCGGGACTTGAACCCGGGTCTCTCGGGTGAGAGCCGAGTATCCTAACCAACTAGACTACAACGGAAATTGTAAACATAAACCCTTTTCCACTTTATATACTATCTAGAGACCCCTTTGCCATCACAAGACTGCATGTTGGTTGGGTACAAATAAACCTCTCGCACATAAAGAAAGGCATTTCTAATTTTTGAATCAAGATTGTAACTAATCCATCTTTTATATGTAGAGGTCATATAATTCCCATAACTTTTTTTCTTTCATGTGAGGCATTATAAGGCTCATAGGCTTATTTAACAATTTGTATTAACCTTTCATGTAAACGATGTCGTTCAATGCTTTGCTCATAATAATGTGGTTAACCCAGTCAATAGCTTTGCGGTGATACAAACAATGGAAGCAATCAGCCCAACACACTAGGACCCGCACCAAACTTAGCTATCAATGAAAATCTATGTATGCAAAACTTTTGATCACTTGATATTAAATTGGAAAAAGGATACAAGCAATGTTCACTCTATTTCCTTATCTGACTGATACAGTTAATAATACAGTATATGAGACTTTGTAGGGGTAAACCAATTATGGGAAAAGAATGGCAGAATTGAACAAAGAGCCTGCAAACCCAAGTGTGACTTGAAACTTGTATCTCTGTATATATGTTTGTTTTAACCTGTCTTTGATCTCTTCCATACAATAACTGTACCATAGAAATCAGAAGATGCTAACAAGTTCTCTCCATGGTTCCAAGCAACTCCGATAACTGGAAATCGATGACCCTGCAGTCGCACATATTTTGGTCATTTGAGTCCACTTTGAGACGTTAGGAAACCATTAAAACCATAAATGAGATGTGAGGAAACCATTAAAACCATAAATGAGATGAACCTGTAGCTTGTTTACACATGTATGCTTTGGCCGAGTTAAATCATAGAAGTAGACATTTGAATCCTCGCTTCCGGAAACTAGGTATTATAACAATGTGACAATGTCAGCAAGAAATAGTAAATGTAAATGGTCACATAATCGAGAGTAAAGTGAAATTTTTTGGAAAGTTGTATGCACACTCAGATCTTGACAATAATGTTCAGTTACACAGTTTGATATCATCGTATTCAAAGACCTCTGAAACTTCAACACCTGACAACATATTGACATATGCTTCTACTAGTTACAATTTTGAACTTTTCATTTCCTTGATAAAGTAATATAAGCACATGTAAGTCTTGCAGAGAAATGATCAACATGAAAGCATATCGAAGCTCTAATCAGAGTTCTTGTCTGTAGTTAGTCAACAATGCCAAGCTCGTTTCGACATTTATGTGGCACAAAACAGGGAATTCCCATCCAAAGTTATCCATTTCACTTGATAGCTCACCCACAAAAAAGAAAATATAGGAAAACTTTCACTTAACATTGAGATTTGACATACAAACCTATAAATTCTCCCTTTTCGAGGGAAAGCAGAGGACAGAAGGAAGCCCGGATGCTGTATATTCGTGGAGTTAATTTGAGTGAGCAACGGAGAGTCAAATAACCCTGTATTTCCAGAGCAACACTACAACATACCAATAATCTTGTCAGTGGCTTAAATAGACAATAAAAGTAACAAGGCATGTCCTGCCGACCACACCTGAAGAAAGATAAACTTCCATCTTGAGTACATGTCAGCAACACAGGGCCCCGAGCCAACAGAGAAAAACTTCGGTACTGCACAGTTGTTACTGGGGATTTGCGCCTGCTGCTACTTCGATAGCGATGAGAGCGAGATAATACACCTGTATGAGAATTCATACTTACAGAATATATACAGCCCTGCGACAAATTTTCCAATTGACCATGTCAGTAAAGGATATGCAAGTTCATTGGAAAAGAAAAACTTCAAATCTAAATATACAGAGTGACACACCATTGCATCCCCACAGAAAATTAGCTGTCCAGTGTGAGCATGGTCCATAGCAGTAACCTCACTGTCAAATAATGTTTTATGAATGATCCTCCCGGTGCTGAAATTGAAAACCTGATATATCAACATAGAAGTGCCACCAATCAAATGTAATTTATTAAATTGTAAATATCAGGGAAACACTAACATTATTGGGAAATGAAGAATTAGAGGTCCCTTGTGTATCAGAAAAAAATAAAAATATTAAGTTGCAATATTATTTTGTTGTGTGGGGATGTATTATGTCTCATTATGATTGTAGTGCATTACAGAGATTGTATTCAGTTTACTAACATCAATAAGATCGGGAGTTAAATATTACAAAACAAATCCATCCAATATTAATTTGGAGACACTGGATATTAACTATTAACAAATAATTAATTTGGGAATCCTGGATATTCACTATAACCCCAAAGTAAGATTGAGGATTTTGATTAATTAAGTTCAGATGACTAACAGAATATGTATCTTGTGCTCAGGACCAGATTACTTGTAGCTTCCCAGGGCAACTGCAGAACATAATATACTCTTGTATAGTGCCAAATTCAGTCTAAATGAACAGAGAATATGTTGATATGACTTAACTATATCCACTTCATAGGACCAGCTCCTTTGAAGCACACATAGAATGTGTTTCAGGCTTTCAGCATATAACAGAAACTTCAACCTTAACACATATTCTAGTCCATTCAAATGGTTCGTAGAAGCAGCTATATCTATGTCCAATAACATAGGAAATCTATTTGTGAACTGTGAGCTGCAATAGGCTATGCAAAATCATAATTACTCCAATGGAAATTTGTTTTTCTTTTTTATGTGGGGGAGGGAGGATTGAAACAAGTGGGATCATGTTATGAGGCCTAAAAATTCAGCAAGCAATATGCAGTGATTACCGTAATTTCCTTGTCTGCGTTGCCAGCTGAAAGGAAATTGTTATTTACCTGCATCAAAGAAGGTGAAGGGAAAACAAAACCTTAAATTGCAGAATGGCATATCATGTTTAAAAGAAACATAAAAAAAAAAAAGGGCAAACAAGTTTTTCTCTTTGCACTATAGTAATCCACAGAAGGTCGAGGGAAGAAAAGGCATTATTAACTAAATTAATGAAGGTTAAAAATGAGGGGAATTCAAGTCCAGGGGAAAAAGAACCTTCAGCGAGAATCTAATAAAAACAAAACCAAAGGTCCGATAGGTATTATATGCTGAAATCAGTCAGTAACAACTTGGCTTGAATAAAACAGGCTAGCATGGACGAAACACAGAACAGTTTAAACATGTACATTTAATAAGGTATCAGCATAGGAAAGGATTGCTGCACCCCTTAAGGGCTGAGTGTTCTTAATGTTTGTGTACACTTACAGGGTGAAAACGAATACACAGTTGTGGTGAAACTCCATATATTACTCGAATGCAAAGGCCTTTTGAAATCTCCCATACTCGCACAGTTTTATCCATAGATGAAGATGCAATGTATTGATTGTTTGATGTGAAATCAAAGTCTGAAAATGAAATACAATTTCAGAAACATGGTGATGCCAGGAAAAAAAAAATTATTTGTTCTTATCAGTGCTTCAGAAACAGAGAAACTAAAGAGAATTGCATCCAGTATAAAATTATGGACTTGATGTTCACTTTTGTTGCATATCATGCTTCTTTTGCCTTTCAATCATTTTAACCACTTTGAATACTTATTAATTTACTGCCACAGCTTGATTGGAACCCCCCCCCCCCTAAAAATAAATATTGGTGTACCAGAGTGTTTGCCTAAGCCTATCACTTTTATTGTACCTGTCTTATCTTAGCTATCTATACGCAATGGAATATCAAAATTAATTCTTTGGCCGCGACAATCTACTTAATTATGGAGGACAGGCAAACATGCTAACAAATATATCATTGCAAATACAAAAGAAAAAGACAACAGTAACAATACCAGTCAATCCAACCTGTAACATCTTTAGAGTGACCATCCAGATGCTTGAGGATTGAAGGTGGATCAGAGACAGTGCATACTGTCAAGGTTCCATCTGATGCTCCATAGGCAAGAAGATCAGAACTCATGTGCCCAAACTTCAAAACCGTAACTGTAGATAAAAACCAATGAGGTTTCTTCCTTTCGAAAAATCATATTACCTCTCAACTTAATAACACAAGAAAGGGTCAATACAGAATAGTAGTTGAAGTGAAATTACCAGAGGCTTTGCACTGATCAAAGATGCAATGCATTCCTACAAATGAGTATGCAGGTTGTTCAACCCGTCGATGGCGTGGGCGGTCATTATCACTAGTACTCGAGCTAAAACTAGTTCTCCGAGGTGAAGGTTGACTGCCACTTTGCATGTCCTGTAAAGAAAGAAGGCATTAAGCCATTATAATAACAAGGTAAAATTCAAAATTTGCTTTATTGTCTCAATTTTTGCTCAAAAGGGTTATCACATTTACAACTTGGGAAACTAAAAACTACATCTCCGCATCATTCAAGCAATGAAAATAGATGAGGATGAGCAAAATATGCATATTATATGGGATTAAAGAGGACCCAAAACCCATAATGGAATGGAAATTGCATTGCGCATACATACATACCTTGCTGGTATGACTCCAGGTTTCGACGTCATACAATAGGGACAATGGACTTGGAGGATGAATCCATCGCCCACTGATGCATCAAGCAGTAAATTACCCTGATGTCAGCATAATACAAATTTAAGAAAACCAACAAACAAACAAACACTGACTAATCAGAAAATTTCGAGATCACTCAGTTTGCGAGTAGCAAAAGCTCGAGATGAATATGAATTGAATTGCGACCTGTTTCCGGGAGTGCTTTGGAGGCTCGGAGCCTGCAAGTTTTCCCAATTCCTCGGCCTGCGAATGTAGTTGCGGAACGCCACGTAGCCTTTTCCATTGCATCTCCAATCCTTCAAACCCCAAACAAGCAAACAACTCAAAACTCATTCCAAATGAATGAATGAATCATGTAAAGTGTTCAATGAAGAAGGAGAAAGAGAAGCGTACTCGGCGGCGATGAATGCAGAGCTGGGGCTTGCGAGAGAGGAGAAGGCGACGAATTCCGATGTATTCGGGATCGGAGTGGGCGGGAGAAGGCTGAAGCAAGCAGATCAACAGGTCTGGATCCGCAATCTTCTTCTTCTTCTCCTCCTCCTCCTCTGGTGGCGCATCATCACCACCACCACCGGCTCCATTGTTCTTCTCTTCGTCTGGTGGAGCACCACCGTCGCCACCTCCATTCTTGTCCGCCATGTGGATTCTGGGTTTGGATTCAGAAGAGATGGGTTACGTGTTTCTCTAAGGAGGGAGAGGCATGGTTGGAGTTTGACTTTGCTCGTCTTTTGATTCAAGGACTCTGTGAGGTCTCACGTGGCTCCTTCTACTGTCAAAAAAAGAAGACCCGGCATCAATGCTCGATTGCTCGTAATGTTTATAAATGTTGATGTGTTGCTCCTCCTCACTTGCTCGGAGCTTTCTTAAAGTAAACAACATTCCACGAGGGTCTACAATTTAATCATCTGTTCATATCTTACGCTATTTAAATATCAGTTTTGCAAAACATCAGTTTATATTTCTGGTAGCATCATTTTAATTTTATTGAATGAATTATATTTCTCTATAATTTAGATGACTAAATAATTAAAAATTTAGCTAATTTTTTATAAATACGACTTTCGAGAAGGGACTTAAAAAATAAATGATTTAGATCAATAAACTGCATTGCTGGGTGGTACTTCGGGAATAAGGAGTATGTTCTTACTTTTCTTTAAGTAATGACTACATACATTGCTTAAAGAATAATGCTATATTTATTACATTCTTATACCACATTTTTATACCATCTTACGTGTTATTATTTTATTGGACAAGATTTTTCTTTTTCTTTTTATTTTTTAGTATCTAATGTGTGAATGCCATATAAGTTGCCACATAAGGTGGTATGAAATTGTTGTATAAAAATATGAGATGTCTAGCACTACTGTTACTTAAAACTCCTGTATTGATGAGATCCAACGGTTTAAAGAAAAAATATGTAAAACAAGACATTTAACATGTGATAGAAGAGATAAATACATACGGTGTGCACTGATAAGCGTGTTACTTTTACACAAAAACCAAAACAATAAGGCTTTTTAGCAAATTATCCACAAGAACTTTGACTCGATTTATATGTTACTATCTAAATTAAAAATTGAAGCAAGTTGCCTATGAATTAAATTTTGTTTGCAAGTTAACACCTCTATCCAAATCTTTAGGGGTTTTTTGTTCTTTTCATAGAAAAGAACTTGGATGAGGAAGCTTTTGTCATCTTAGCCTGCTGAGTGGCAAGGCCCAACCAATTACAAGTGGCCACATGTACAACCATTTTTCTATTTTTATTTTATTATTTTTACAAACTTTGAAAATTAATTAAAAATAGCTTCAGACTCAGAAAAATACAAAGAAAATTCTTAACTCGTTTTGACTAATACTAATTTACTATAGAGTCAAATCACCAATTTGCCCTATGAGAGTTTCCAGAAAATTTGGGAAGTTCAAATTTATTTATAAAAAATTAAAATAAATTTCCCTCCATAAAATAAATTCTATAAAAATTATAATTTCCAAAATATTTTTTAGAATTCTTCTGAGACTTTACGAAAATTCTAGAATTTTTCTTGAATTTATTTTCCTCTAAGACCAAGAGATCTTTTGGGTAGCAAGTGCTCACGATAAAGGTAGAGTTAGTTTTTAGAAGACCAATGGTGCAGATCTTGTATTTTTAGAGTTCAAGAGATTATCTTATGAATTTTCAAATAGTCTAGAGTACTTTAATTTTTTAAAAATAAATTTGGACTTCCCAAATTTTATGGAAACTCTCATAAGGTAAATTGGTAATTTGACTCTATAGTAAATTAGTATTAATTAAGACGAGTCCGTAAGAATTTTCCGTGTATTTTTCTGAGTCTAGAGCTATTTTTAATTAATTTTCAAAGTTTGTAAAAATAGGAAAATAGAAATAGAAAAATAGTTATACAGGTGGCAATTTGTAATTAGTTGGGCCTTGCCACTCAGCATGTTGAGGTGGCAAAAGCTTCCCCACCCAAGTTCTTCTCTATGAAAAAACCAAAAAACCCTTGAGGATTTGGAGGAAGGTAGTAATTTGCAAATAAAATTTAATTCATGAGGCAACTTGCTTCAATTTTTAATTTAGGTGGTAACATGCAAATTGAGTCAAAATTCAGGTGTGTATCTTGCTAAAAAGCCAAACAATAAATATGCTCTTCCCTTTGTATCTCTCTTATCACCGCGTACTAGGTCATGTAATGACGTAATGCTGAGAGAAAGACATATAAGATGCATACACCTATGTCAGAGGTGTCAAGCAGGATGGCCCGGCAAGAGCATGGTACGATTAAAATAAATACGACATGGCACAAACACAAAACAAGTTGGGTTAGCACGACCACAACACAAGACATGCACGCACGAGTATAAGCACAAAATTGACTTGAAATAGGCGCTTAGTATAACATATTTTAGTCTATTTTTAAAGCAGTTTTGAACCAGAAAATTCAATTGTTAAGAAAAGAATCTTAGTATATAATTATAAGAAAGAAAACATAATATAAGTTTCCTAACCCTATAAAAAACAATAAGAAAAAAATAATGCATGAGTACAATTGAGTTGTAGGTCGTGGTCCGTGCTAGACCTATGTCTTAGTTATCTAAGTTGGCACGAGCACAATACTATTATTAAATTAATCAACACGAGCACAAAGCACGAATGGGCCCAATTGCCAAAATAGGCTGGACCGACACGACACAACTCATTTGACACCTCTAACTTGCATCATACTTCATGTTTAAAGTGAGACTCATTCTCCATTTTGAATTGACTAAAAAAATAAAAAGAATTAATCATTTACATTCTAAGTCATTCTAATTTATACGTACGATGTCGTGAATCCTTCATTGGTAAATGTGAATTTTATCCTAGGAGGTCATAGTGTAAATGTGATGGCTGGTCGCAAGCGGGTGGGGGATGGCCGGCGGCGACTTACAAGCGGGTGAGACGGTGGCAGATGGGGTTGGGTAAGGGGTTAGAGTTTGAGAAAATGTGAATTATAGATAAATGGTGAACACCCATCGGGCTCTGTTTGTTTCTTTACTTAGTTTTTTTTTTTTAATTCATGGCTCCAAAAAGACGTCGTTTTGGGTCAGACTTAAAAAAAAAAGTGAAGAAGTCAAGAACGCCTCACAACCATTCACACATTTCGTCGAACAGATTGTAGGCGTGCTTACAAGTGGTCATTCCTGTGGATCAACCTGACGAGTTTGGCAAGGCTTTTCCGACGAGCGGGTGGTCAGTCCCTTGGTGGATCCATCCCAGTTGGTAATGCACTAGGGAGATTTAGGGTATTAAAGTAAGGCTTAAGAGTCCAAAAGCCAAGTCTAGCTAGCACGTTTAGAGGAGGCCTTGTAAATTTTGTAATTTGGATCATTACAAATGGTATTAGAGCAATTCAGCATGTGCCTATGTGGCTCAAGGACCATGGTTATGATGTCGGATCCTTACTTAATGCGGGAAAAGGCTTTGTCCCCCTGCGCTTACCCCCTAGATCTATAGGCAACTAAATGGTTGAGTCCCACACTAGAAAATCCACATGACAAACCCTCATTAATTGGGTTAAGCTTTAAAGATCAAATTCGTAACCAATTCATTGGAGGGAAGAGAGAAACAAGAAGAGCAGTACAAAGATTTACATGATTCAGCGTGAAAAAATATAGAGTTGAAGAAAATATTGGATCTGTTACATTTGGGTATTCATTCTAGAGAACAAGAGCAACCAAATGCTTGTTTATTTCTTCCATGATGATTAGGCACTTGTGGAATCATCAAAAGGATAATAGTATCGGTTGAAAAGCCATGTCGAATCGGCTATTACTGCATACCCATCTTCATTACGGTGCCAACTAAAATAAGCATGGGTTCGGTTCTTGATGTCAAAAATGCCATGACCGAAACTGGACTCTCGGAAAGCTGAGTAAGATGGTTGTGGCAGCGTCATACTGCACCACAAAAGAAAAAATTTCATTGATTAAGTATATATGCAATGCTAACAAATAACAAGACATTGAATGAGAAAACACCAAATCTAGCTATGACGCATATACTGATATGCTTACTTGGTTGCTAACCCTTCAATATTTCCTCCATCACCAATGGTAATGTACACAGGTGCAGACAGATCTTTCACAGGAGTGCAAAGACCGTTCACAACGTTATATGCAACATTGGATACACGATCCTGTGGCATATACAAATCACTTATTAAGTAATGACATCTTGGATACAGTTTTCTTTAATATAGATATCAGCATTTCTGCAAAAATATATACTTTCCTCAAAGGGTTTCCTGTATTCTATCAAAAGTCAAAATGTTCGATAAATGGGATCCATCTGTTGAATGTCAAAATCTTTGGTGTACAAACAGAGACTCATTTGTTAACTGGGAAAATAATTTAGTATGTGTACATCGAGCACTTACAGATCGTTCGTAGGCATGGACATGACCAGAAAATACCACATCAACTTTGTACTTCACATACACCGACTCGAATACCACTCTCATGCTTTCTCCTTCCATATAGTGATTGAAGTAGCTATTATACCATGGGCAATGCATTACAACTAGTAACCAAGGTGTCTCACTCCTGTTAACTTTTGGTAGCTCCTGCTCAAGCCATTTGTATTGAGGAGTGCTTGTACCTTAATTAAGAAAAAGGAAATGATATGTTACATGAAACTGTTGAAGCACTCACTCTAACAAAGACATTGTACAGATGACTTCACTACCATGTTGCGAATTGTGCAAGAGCTTTGTGCGCCATGTTAATAGTAAGCAAAAAACATATATATCTTTACCATATGCTGAATAAGAAGACAAGACTATGATGTATGCCGAAGCTCTCTTGATTGAGTACCAAAAGGGGGCAGTACTCCCGGATGCATTATAAGGGACATGATACCGGTGAGTGTAAGGCTTGAAAGGTACGGTTTCACCCTGCAACAAAAGTACCAATCTTCTTTTAAAAAAAATACTTCATCCAATGACTTTTTGGGACTTGGAAAATGATTTACAAAACGAGCACCAAATTCTGGGAAATTTTATAACATGGATGAGTAGAAGTGTGAATAAACTAACAGTAGCACCCTGGTTGAGTAAGAAACTAGAATTGTATGACCTTATTATCATTAAATGGCCTCAACGATATACAAAATATGTACCAGGGGAGCTAGAATTTACCTCAGAAAAGGTTCTTATGTGGTTGTGGGAAAACTTATCTATATGTACATATATGTGTGTGCTTATATATATATACACATTTAATACTATATAAACAAGTTGTAGAACAAATGATCTTATCCAAGACGAGAAAAGACAAATGACAGTATAAGATTACTTTTCAGAGCAACCTAATGTTTTCTGAGATGCTTACAATTTCTGGGGCAAAATCAATTTCATGATTCCCTGCAGTCCATATCCAAGGTTGATAAGCAGCACTTCTCTCGACGAATCTTCCCCACGTATCCCACCTAACATTATCATGATATGGGTAGTCATCTGCATATGAGAGGTCCCCACAAAACAATAATGTTTGTCCATTCAGGGGGTTTAATTGGTAATGAGTAAGTGTCCTATTTGAATCAAAGGTCTGACCCAGATCCCCTGCAAATGACACCCAGTGGTAACTGGTAAGTGATATTTAGATTTAAACAAATACACTAGAGTGGAACAATGTACACTTTGTCTCATCCATTATGTAGATTCACAAGTTAAGGCCAAAAAGCAGACTGTTTCAAATGCTAGACTTGCATACCAAGGGACAAGTTTCATAAGATTTTGAACTATTATTTGGTTCTGCAGTTTTCTAGATGAAATGGATTGCAACAAGCCTTGTAACCTACTAAACAACATGAAATTACCTTTCAGTTACATCATGTATTGGCATTATGTTTTAGTATGAAATACTCACCTATGAGACCAAATGTGTAAGGAACGTCTGGCCCAACTTCAGGAGGAGTAATAAACCAGAACTGCCGCTCATTATGGCCAATTCCAACAACATAGTAATATTTGGTGTTGAACTGTGCAACAATATAGATGATTGGATCATAATATAATTTATAAATTCATACTTGGAGTGAAATCATCAGTTAAATCATCAAATTCCAAAACCTGGTATCTCTCATACAGATTCCCCAACCTTTGAAGAAAAAAACAAAATGGAGCAAAACATAAAAGCATATCAAATTTACCTCTAAATTAATGATGGTGCAGTGGTGAATGTATCCAGAAGTGTAATTGTAGAATTTATAGGTTGTAACATTGCCCTTAGCCATCTTTTGTGTGCTATTTGTGCTCCAGTAACGCACAGTACTGGAACCTGGTTCATCCACAGTGACCCATGAGACAATCACTCCCTTTCCCACATGGTCTCCTTGTGTTATATGAACCTTAAATCAAGAACACACAAATATCATACAATTTAAAACAATTAAAAATTTGAAATGACACCTATTAATCAATTCCATCAAGAGGAAAAGAAAAATTATAAAGTAAGCCATAAAGTTTGAAAAACAAATTTATGTAAAATTATAAAGGTTCGATTAAATGCAGGGTCTTGTATGGTTCCACAATAAAAATGAATATATTAATTATTTAATGAAATAAAATAGAATTCATATCAAGAGAAACAAAAGACAGAACTACATTAACAAAGCTGTATCCAGGGGAGGTCATATGATTGAGCTACCATTGGCTAGAAGCATCATAATTGTACTGAGAAAGATAAGAGATTATACTTGTTGAGGTGCATTAAAGCCAGGAGGGACTGCAAAGGTGTCACTGTCGAGAGGCATGTCCACAGGTTTCACAACTGTCCTCACAAAAGTGCTTGTTGTACCTCCATTACACACTACTGCCAAGTTCAAAACCAAACCCAATACCACAACAATAGATACCCTTATAGAAGTAGAAGTAGAAGCTAACCCCAGCACACACATCTTGGTCATGTTATGCAGACCACCCTTAAATCCCACCAGCCCACACAGACCCTATTGAGCTCTAGACCCTCATCTCCTTTATATACACATGAAATGGTTATTTAAAACAAAGAAAATCTAAATCGTAAAATGCGGGGAATATTCAGAGCTCAATACGAATATACAAATTAGATGTCAACCAGTTGAATGCTAACCCATTTGGGTTTGCCTGGACTTTCTTCATCAGTTGCTACCTATTTTGTAATGTAAGGAAAACAAAATTGGGTTGTGTTCTGGGGAAACAAATGATGGTATAAAGTTGACTTTGGAATCCAGGGAAAGAGGATGAATAGTGCATGTTTGCAAATATAAGGACAAAAAAATGTGCATTCTTGTTTGATTTGAGGCACATAACGTTGACAATATAGCTTTCCATTTGGAAATCATTGATATAACATTCGTGGTCACCACACAGACATGTAGATAAATCAGAAAAGTCATTGAGTCTGTAATCAATAGTACTATTCGGTGCAAGCTTTGTTCCATGGAGTTCAAACTTGCCTTGCCAATATTGTTGCTGAGATTAATTGGAATCTTCCTGATGATGTAGTGTCTTCATTGGGTTCTTCTGCTGGCATTGTCCTCTTTGAGTTCTGCTGATTCTTCTTCCATTTTTTCCTTTGTCCGTTTCGGCTTAGTGGGTAGCTCTGTGTTCTGAGGCAATTGCTCTCTTTTGCCGTTCAACCCGAAGACCCATAGAACAAAAACAATCCATACAAACTTTTGTCCAAATTAATTAATTCTTTGAGTTTTCCGGATTTCACAAATTATGGTACCCTGAACACTATTAAAAAATTAAAAAAATATATATCTAACGTTTAAATAGTTGGGAAATAATACTAAATTATTACGTATAACCAACATAAATAAATTTTTGGAAGACTTTCTTTTGTTTTATTGAAGAAGAAGCAATGCATTAATAAACTAGGAAGAAGGCCAATCCAACAGCACTTGTGCTTCTAACCAAGATGGGACAAAAGACCCCCAACTTTGGACTGGTGCACAATGTAATGACGTGCAAGCGAATGAGTAGGCCCATTGAGACACAAACTTATACGAAGAATTTAAAAAAGATTGCCAACCTTCCTTAGCTTCATCCAACAAGTGATTATTAGAAACTAAATCCGATCCCACTTTGTTAAAATGAGACACAATGGATCTTGCATTTGATTTTAACAACACAGAGTTAAACCCAGCTCCTAAAGAAAATTCAATCTCGCCCAAAATTGCCAATACTTCAGCTTGTTGTAGGGACCTCATGCCAGTAATAGAAAGGCTTGTTTCACGATTTCAATCCCAAAATTATTTTTCATTTTTACATTATCACTTAAAACTTTAAATGTCCCAAATTACTACTCACAACTCACCCCGTGATTCATTTTACATTTTTCTGTTCATTCTATTAGTCAATCGTCAAAATTGGTAATGTGACGGAAGTATTTTTGTCAGTTCATCCAATTTTATCCACTTAGACAAAAAATGAATAAAAAATTATGATGTGGCACCTATATGATCACTGTGGGCCTATTTTTTGCTTATGTAAATAACCACATATACAAAAAAATAAATAGAAAATTGTAATATGTTAGAAAACTTTGAATCAATAAAAAAAATAATAAAAAAATAAATCACTTCTCCTTCCTCCCTCCCCTCCCTTACCCTTCCTCCGAACCCAATAGTCCCACCGCCGGAGGCCTCCCCCATCAGAATCTCTTTCTTTATGTCCCTCTGCCTCTCTCTCTTCCCCTATTTCTCCCTCGATCTGGACCCACGGCCATCAGCCCTTCTTTGAGAGCAGGTCCTTTTTGATTTGGAGGCTCGATCTGCAAAACCTAAGGAAAGCGGAGATCAAAGAGGAGAGAGAAATGGAGAGGGCGAATGAAAGAAAGAGATGAAGAAAAGAAGGAAAGAAAGAAATGAAGAAAAGAAGGCTAGAGTAGGGATGGCAACGGGGCGGGTTCGGGGCAGGTTTGCCAATACCATACCCGCCCGGGTAATCGNATATAATTATGTAATATAATATTTTTATTAAACGGGTATACGGGGCGGGGCGGGGATGGGGATGGTATTACCATACCCGCTTAATCGGGGCGGGTCCCCACGGGGATTTTCGGGGGCGGGGAATTTTGCCATCCCTAGGCTAGAGGGGGATGAGGGTGGTGCGCTGTGTGGGCTAGAGGGATAGAGGATAAGGGAGGATGGGTGATGGGCACGGGGGCTGGGTGCAGGGTGGAAGGGGCAGCGGTGGCTGGGTGAAGGTGAAGGGAGGGCTTGAGTGGGGCTGGTTGGGTTTTTCGGTTTTTTTGTTAGTTTTTTTTTTTTAGTTTTGATTTTGATTTTTGTTTTTAATTAGTTTTAAATAAAGAATCTGTTATTTACACACATTTTTTTCTTACACACTTCCTATTATTTTTTTAAATATAAAATTTCTCTTTAACATACCATTTTCATTACTAAAATATCATCAATCTTATTAATCTTATCAAATTTCTCTTACATACCTCACTCAATCTATTTAAACAATACACACCATTTAACCCTTTCTGACAATACATACTCCCACCACCAACCTCACGCCTACCCAATCCTAGCCAAGAACACACTCCTGTATACCAACATCATCATCAGAGCCATCACCACCGCTGTCAACTCAGTTGTCAAAGTCGTCATCAACTTACTACTGTCAATATGTCGTTGGTGGTCTCACCACCTTACTACAACATCATAGCCATTGTTGTCAACTCATAATTATGTCTTAAGCTAAATTATTTTTAATTCATATGGAAATCTAGGTTTTTTTTATCAAATTTAAATTGGTTAATCTATTTTAAGACTTTTTTTTTTTTTTTTTTTTCTGTTTGAGATAATTTGGAATGCGGGTTTTTTGGGTTATAGATTGAAATTTCGGGTTTGAGTAATAGGGTTTCGCAAGTCGTTTGACACTGGTCCACGAAACATTTCGGTTTTGTTCGGTAATAAGCTACACAACATTTCGGTTTCGTTTGATACTAAGCTGTCGAACTTTTCAGTTTCGTTCGACAGCTTACTACCGAACGAAATTGAAAGGTTCGACAACTTACTACCGAACGAAACCAAAATGTTTAGTAGATCAGTGTCGAACGATCTGCGAATCCGAAAATGAATAATCAGAAAATTCACTATTACACTCTAAAAAACCTTACTCCAAATCATCGCAAACACACAAAAAAAGGTATTATGATTGATTAACCAATTGAAATTAAATAAGAAAGTATTATATTTACATTCAAATCAAAAAAATTTAGGTTAGGGCATGCCTCCAACTTTCAATGGCTTGGTGGAGATAAGATGCATGGACGGCAATGAAGGCGGGAGGTGGGTGTCGGCAATTTTGGAATGAAGGTGGGGGTCACAGGTGGGGTGTGTAAGAAGAGTTTTTTTTTTTTTTTTTTTTCAAATGATGTGGGTTGTCCTTTTAATGTAATTTTTCTTTGTGTCGATTAAGTAATTTTACAAAATAAGTTGGTGGAGGTGTGCAAAAAAAAAAGTATGCAAATAGCAGCACTCTTTAAATATAATAATTTTTAATTTATTTTTTGTTCAAGTGGATGAAAATACTAAAATAACCCGGCCACATTAACATTTTTGACGAAACTGTTGACATAAATGACAGAACAAAGTAAAATAAGATACAAATGTAAGTTACAGGTGATAACCAGCTGAGATAAATAAAATTTCAAGTGACAATGTGAGAATAAAAAATAGTTCTAAGAGATAAAACGTGAAATAAACCTATTTATTATTTTAGTAATTAAAAAGTGTATTTATTATTTAAAATGTATATTGTAATGTAGATGTCCTCAATACATATTGGGAAAATTTGAGCAAAATGATACGACAATGACACACATTTACAGTTGATGATACAACATTAAAAATGTTTAAATTAAGGATTTTACTTTCACTTATGGTTCAATCAAGGATATTTCATCACTTTCGTTAGCATTTATGTTAAAAATTGTTCTATGTGCCAAACTTATGACGAATATTAAGAGTAAAAGTGTCTATTCCCCTATAAGATAATTAAAAAAATAAAACTAAATGAATTCAAATAAATAATGATAATCATTAAAAAAAGGTAGTCGGAGACCCAACCCAACCGCCGCTCCCTGCACCATGCCAACCCAGCCCCGGCCCTCCCTCTTCCCCCATCAGCTCATCTCTCTCTCTGCCTCCCCTCTCTTTCTTTCTCATCTCTCACCCAGCCCCTCCCTCATCTCCCCCTCATTTTCATTTCTCTCTCCCGCACCCGCACCCGCACCCTCTCTCTCTCTCGCGCGCGCGCGACCTTCACTGTGCGCGCAACCGGCCTCCATTGATCCCAGCTGTCTGGGCAGTGTTCCGGCGACCCAAAGGCCACCGGCGTGTTCCTCTCAGCCGGCCAACCCACCCCTGCCCTCTAGCTCGCCGGCCAGCCAACCTGTGCGCCGAAATCAGCTCGGAAGCCCAGCTGTACCGCCAGATTCTTTTGCCAATTCCGGCCATTCTCAGCGACTTCTGGTCCCGACTTCAGGTGCATGGGTTCTTCTCCCCACATCTTGGGCTTCAAAACCCATAGATTCTTGTTGATTTAACTGAGTTTTTCAGTTTCTGGTGAATAATGCCTTCGCGGGTTCCCCTTCCACCGCCAGCCTTGGGGCTGTTTTGGTGTTGATTTTATGTTGATTCTAACTCCCAGAAACCCGAAATTTTAACAACAGCTTTTAAATGATGTAAATATTTCAAGGATTGAAAAACTGTAGTTCGAGAACCAACTGAGATAAAGTAAATTCAGAAACAAATCCTAAGAAAGAGACGAGGTTTGACAAAGAATTCAGAATTATGTTCTTATTTCTCTGTCCAATGTTCTTTACAAACATAGCAAAGCTATCTTTAAATACATTCAGCCAAAACTTACACAATTAATAAGCCAATGAAGTTCAATTAACTGAGTAAAGGCCAACGATGACGATTAACATAAGCCACGTCATGTCCTAGTGTTCAGCTGCTAGATTAAGGCTCACGTGTTTGCACTAGCTGCTGCATGTGCAACAACTGTTGAGCTGTGTTTACTGTTTACATCCTCAAACTTTGGCTGTAGTTCTGAGCATGATTTTGAGCAAAAAAACATGAACCTAGTTGTAGTGAGACCCTTTGTGAAAACATTATCCAATTGGTCATAGCTAGAAGCCTAGAAACACACTTAGATGTCAAGATCCCAACGAGTCGTCCGTTTGACAAGATTAATTAAATAGGTTGAATTAAAATTAACTAATATTTAACACAAACATAAAATGACATGACACAAATATGAACACGAACACAAAATAACATAACACAAACACAAACATGACCCCACTAACACCAATTGTCACCTCTAATCCTAGTGTACAAATGCTAGAAGAGTCACGTGTTTATACTATAGGTGTTGCACATGCAACAACTGTTGAGTTCTGTTTACACTAAATAATTATTGGCTTAGTGGTATTTCTCTCCACAATATTGATTGAAGAAGCTCCAATTTTGAATATCTCTTCTCATAAATTTAAAAAAAATTATAGTGAAAGAATCAAAGTTCAAAAGTGATTGTTTGGACAAATGCTAGAAGAGTCACATGTTTAAACTAGGTGTTACATGTGCAACAACTGTTGAGTTGTGTTTACACTAAATAACTATTGGCTTAGTGATATTTTTCTCTGCAAAATTAATTGAAGATGCCCCAATTTTGAATATCTCTTCTTCTCATAAATTTTTTTAAAAAAAATTAGAGTGAAAGAATCGAAGCTCAAAAGTGATTGTTTGGACATGAGAAGTATAAAATGCATCAATGAATCTTTCTTCTAATGTTTCAAATCAGTTCAAATAACTTGATAAATTCATAGATTTTATTTACAAATGGCTAAAAAACATTTAAAAAGCTTTAATTTTGTTTTCAAACCATGGGTCAAAGAATTTCCCCAAATTTCAATATCAAACTCTAGAAAAACTTTGAAGTTTGAACCCCAATTACCTCCATTATATGAACATGAAAACTAAAATTGATAAATATATATATATATCTTTCTTTTTTTGTTTTTAGGAAAATGGTCATTTGCCTATTAAGCATTATTACTCATCCAAACAGTTACATCATGATGTAAAGCCGGCAGTGGCCAAATCGAACTCTCCTTAAGCCAAACAAAACATGTTCATGACACTCTAAACCATAACATGGTAGCTTATGAGCCACGTTATTAGATACCCGATGTGGAAAACAAAGAGAAAGAGAGAAAATGGCACATTAAGGTTTGAATCTCAACCACCTAAGCGCCATAGAAACACTTTCCCTCACGGAGAACCTCTCTCACTGCCTCGGAAGAGTCGCTTTCAACCTGTGAGTGCAAAAAACCACCATCTTGCATGAAGTTCAGTAACTGTAGCTTCCATGCAACACAGAAAAAGCAGCTGCAGCCATGAACTCCCCACTAGCATTGCGAACTACAGCCCCAAGACCATGCATTCTTCGATTCGAGCTACATGCCCCGTCCACACTAAGTTTATAGAAACCCGCATCAGGTGGCCGCAATTGAAAATAGATTAAGAATCTCAAAAAAATGTTCTTTTAAAACCCCAAAGTCAGTTTTAAACAAAAACAAACAAATCAAAATTGGGTGTGTCAATGGATAATATGGGGGAACACAAATGGATGAAATAAACTCATTTGACGTTTGGACCACAAGTGCTAACAGAATGAAACTATGATGATAAGGTCTAATTCAAGGTAGGTGATCAAATTCAATGGTAGAAAGAGAGAGACAAAAAACTAACACAAAGATATACGTGATTCAAGCAATCTTAAGCCAAGAAGATGGTGTATCAAGTACCCCAAAACTATAGGGTTGAAGAAAATATTGGACGTTTTATTAGCTTATAGATTTATTCTAGAGAAGAGAACAAGAGCAACAAAATAAATGTTTTACTTTTCCATCATAATTGGGCACTTGTGGAATCATCAACAGGATGATAGTATCTGTTGAAAAACCACATGGAATCTGCTTTTACTGCATATCCATCTTGATTCCGGTGCCAACTATAGTAAGCATGGGTTCGGTTCTTGATGTCGAAAGTAGCATGACCAAAACTGGCCTCTCTATAAGCTGAGTAAGCTGGCTGTGGCTCTGTCATACTGCAACACAAAGGCAAAAATTCAAAGCTTTTAAGTATGCAATGCTAACAAATAGGAAGGCATTGAATCAGAAAACACCAAATCTATCATGCACACGGATATACTTACTTGGTTGCTAAGCCTTCAAGATTTCCTCCATCACCAATGGTAATGTACACCGGCGCAGATTGATCTTTCACAGGAATGCAAATACCATTTACGATGTTGTATGCAACATTGGATACTCGTTCCTATGGTATATACAAATCACTTATCAAATAACATCAAGAAAAGGAAAAAAAAACATCTGTTGAAATTCTAAATATTTGTTGTGAACATAGAAACTAGTTTATTAGAGACAGTGTCCACTTATATGCAGGTAGCACCGCACCAAATAATTGGGAAACAGATAAATTTAGAACATATATATCGAGCACTCACAGATCGTTCGTAGGCATGGACATGACCAGCATATACCACGTCGACTTTGTACTTCACAAACCATGGCTCATACATCACTCTCATGGTTTCTCCTTCCATATAGTGATAGTTGTAGCTATTATACCATGGGGAATGCATTAAAACAATCAACCATGGTGTCTCACTCCTGTTAACTTTTGGGAACTCCTCCTCGAGCCATTTGTATTGAGGAGTGTATTTACCTTAAGAAAAGGAAATTATATGTTAAATGAAATAGTTTGAACACTCAATTTAACATAGACATTGTACATATGATCTCTCTACCAAGTTGGAAATTGATTGGGCATTACATGGACATAACAAAATATATGATGATTTGCACAGATGAATAAACTTTGATTTACAGTACGCTTATGTCAAATGTCATGAAAACAAGAGCTAACTCTTTCAACTTGATGGGCATTCCAACCGTCAAACCACCCAAGAAAAACAGTATAAAAGGGAGCCAAAGGAGCTCATATAACAAATGCAAGGAGTATCCAATTATGCCTTTTGCCTACTTATTTCACGATGACCAATTTAATAAATTTACAAATGCCATATTTATGCATTAGACATTCAGCAAAGAACATTTTTGAAACTGCTAGAATTTTCATATATTCTGCTGCATATGTGCACAACCCTTGTGCGATATGTTAACATAGTAAGCAAAAAACACGTATATCCTTACCATATGCTGAATAAGAAGACAAGACTATGATGTATGCTGAAGCTCTCTTGATTGAGTACCAAAAGGGGGCAGTACTCCCTGATGCTTTATATGGGACAGGATATCGGTGAGTGTATGGCTTAAAAGGTTTGGTCTCACCCTGCAACAAAAGTACCATTCTTCTTTTAGAAAATACTTCATCCAATGACCCTTTGGACTTGAAAACGCATATACAAAATGAGCAGAAAATTCCGGGTTAAATTTTATAGTATGGATGAGTTAAACTGTAGATAAACTATCAACATTGGCACCATGGTTGAGGATAATGCTAAACTCCATGATTGTTAGCCATTATACAGAATGACATACTTGTATCACTTTCCCACAATACAGGCCTTGCTTGTTCTCTTTGGATTCCAAACAAGAAGATTATTCTTATAGGTGGCGTTCAGAATAAACTTGTTACCTACCAGATGTAGTGTTGTCTTACAAGAAAACATACCAAAGGACAATTTCATCATTTGTAGGATCTAGTTAATACTCGAAAACGATAACAAGGTAATGCATACAAGTTTCTAGCCATGAATTATGTTGTTTGTTGATTAAAAGTTCAAACCTTGAGAAATTGCATCAACAATGCACATAACAAATACCAAGGGAGCTAACATTCACCTCAGGAAACAGTTATTAGCAAGCTATACATAGAGGAATTTTTTTTTCATAGTCTCGCATGTTATGTTGTCAAACTGTCAACCTCGCCCATGATCATTTAGACTCTTGTTGAATGTGTGGTCTAGATTGATAGTTTGACAATGTAACTTGCCAGATAGTAATCACAAATAAAACAAATTATAAAAAAAATGATCTATCTAGGATGAGAAATGACAAATGAGAGTATAAGATTACTTTCCAGAGCAAGCTAATGTTTTATGAGATGCTTACAATTTCAGGGGCAAAATCAAGTTCATGATTCCCTGCAGTCCATATCCAAGGTTGATAAGCAGTACTTCTCTCGGTGAATCTTCCCCATGTATCCCACCTGACGTTATCATGATTTGGGTAGTTATCTGCATAAGAGAGGTCCCCAACGAACAATACTGTTTTTCCTTTCTGTGGGTTTAATTCGTAGTGAGTAAGTGTCTTGTTTGAATCATAGCTCTGACCCAGATCCCCTGCAAATAATACCAATGGCAAATGTTATTTAGATTTAAACAAATATACTACAATCGAACAATTTACACTGCACAAACACAGACAATTGCTTCATTCATTATGCAGTTCGCAAGTTAAGGCCAAAGGCAAACTGTTTCAAGTGATAGACTTGAACACTAAAGGGACAAGTTTCTTTAATTTTGAACTAAAAGTTAGCCATCAATTGTATGGCTAGATGTTACAATTGCTACAATTGTATCTTTGTAGATGAAGTGGAAGAGGCTCAAGGCAGCAGACCTTGTACCCAAATCAACAGCATGAAAATATGAATACATTTGAATCGCAATGCCAAAGTTAACCAAGTCTAACTAGCTACAACACTTTCCAATGTATCCTGTTTTGGTATGAGATACATACCTATGAGACCAAATGTGTAAGGGACGTCTGGCCCAACTTCAGGAGGAGTTACAAACCAGAACTTCCGCTCAGTGTGGCCAATTCCAACCACATAGTAATATTTGGTATTAAACTGCACAAGAATATGAATGATTAGATCATAATATAACTTCAAAAACCTGGCATCTGTCATACAGATTCCATAACCTTTCCATTTGAAGATAAAAAAAAAAAGAGGAAAAACACAAAAGCATATCAAATTTACCTCCAAATTTCTGATGGTGCAGTGGTGAATGTAACCAGAAGTGTAATTGTAGAATTTATAAGTTGTAAATTTGCCCTCGGCCTTCTTTTTCTTGCTGTTTGCGCTCCAGTAAAGCACTTTACTTGAACCTGGTTCATCCACAGTGACCCATGACACAATAACTGCCTTTCCCAGAAGGTCTCCTTGTGTTATATGAACCTTAAATCAAGAACACACACATATCATACAATTGAACCAAAAAAAAAAAAATGAAATTAGTAAATTACACCCATTAACCAATTCCATCAAGAAGAAAATCGAAACCATGAAGTAAGCCGAAAATTTTCAAAAACAAAATTACATAAACATATAAAGGTTCAATTATATAAGGGTCTTGTAGGGTTCCACAATAAAAAGGAATGTATAAATTAGTGAAATAGAGATACATTAACAAAGCTGTTTTCAGTGGAGGTCATATAACTGAGCTACCATTGACTAAAAGCATCTTAATTCTACTGAGCGAGAGAGAGAGAGAGATCATACTTGTTGAGGTGCATTATAGCCATGAGGGACTTGAAAGACATCACTGTCAAGAGGCATATCCACAGTTTTCTCAACCTTCCTCACAAAAGAGCTTGTTTTACCTCCATTACACACCACTGCCAAGTTCAAAACCAAACCCACTGCTACAACAATAGCTACCATTGAAGAAGTAGAAGCAGAACCCAGAACACCCATCTGGAAATTATGCAGAGCACCCTCAAATCCCACCAATCCACAAACACCCTTTTGAGCTCAGACCCTCATCTCCTTTCAATATACATTAAGTAATTGATTGAAAATTTCAAATAAGGAAATGTATGATTGGACAGAAAATGTGGGGAATATTCAGAGCTGTATACGAATATAAATGTCAAGTAGTTAAGAGTTGAATACTAAAAAGGATTGGCTGGCATGAAGTTTCCTTAATAGTTGCTATCACTATCAGGCTATCCCTTTCTGTTCATTGAGTTGTGAAATGGGCAAAAGAATGGTAGCAAATTGTTGACTTCAGAATCACGACTCCACGAGAAAGTTGAGTATGGAAAGTGCATTGTCTGCAGAAGATAAGAGAGAGAGAGAGAGAGAGAGAGAGAGAGAGAGAGAGAGAGAGAGAGAGAGAGAGGAAAAACAAAGGAGGAAGGAACTGAGGAAGTGCATTGTTTGACTTGTCCTTTATGAACTATGATTATGAAGCACGGCAATCAATGAGCCAGCCAAGTTGGTGTTCCTTCTGTAAATCATTAATATAATATTGAAGCCTTGAAGGTATCATTTGGTGAACCAAATATAATAATATTAAAACTTCCAGAAAGTCATAGGTCTTTACAAAAATAAAAATAAAAATAAAAATGTCATAGGTTCAAGTGTTCAACAATCAACAACACAAAATTACAAATAAATGTAATATTCCAATTAGGTCCGGTTGGTTCGCAAAATGTGTTGCCATACGGCCCATACGGCCATACCCATGCTCATTTTAAGATAACAAAATGAATAATTCTTATTACTGTATTTGAAAACGTTGGGAATTTTTAATCATGAATACTATTCTCTTATTTGGTTTGTGCGACAATATAAATCAATTTTTTTTTCTAATAATAGCCTCATTTATTATGTTTAAAGTAATATTTTTAATTTTTAATTTAAATAATGTAGTAATAAGCATCCATAATAAATACTTTTCCAAGGGATGGAAATAGCAAACCCAATGGGACCAAGAGTTTCAAATTCTCCCTTTCCCTTTCATGGTATTAACACATTCTCATGAGTGTACATATCAAATATGAAAATGAAATCTCATACATATTTATAAGCCTCAAATCTAGAGTCAAATGAGTTCATTATTAGTTTAGTGATATTTTTTCTCAATATTAAAAGAGTATTAGGGAGTATTCCTAACTCAAATTTTAATAAATTTTAAAAGTTCAACGAAATCTATGTATTCTTAATTAAGATTTTAATGAATTCCATAAAATCTAAGTGTTCCCGACTCATATTTTAATGAATTCTTTAGAAAATCCAGATATTCTAAAAAATATATGTATTTCATTAAGAAGTATATTTTAATGAATTTGGATAAAGTTTAATAAATTTTTTACATATAAAAAATTATATGAGAATTCTAGCTATTTTTTAAAAATTTTGATGGATTCTATAAATTTTAAAATTTATTAAAATTTAAGTTTGGGACATCTTAAATTTGAAAATTTCTTACTTAAAATAATGTATAATATTGACATGTAGTCTAACGAATCATTTGCTGAAAAAATTTGATAAGAGCTCTTTCACACTATGCCTAGGAGCATCTCCAAAGCTCCATGTTAGTTCACGGATGAAGTACTCTGGTTTGGCAAAAAATGGTTAGGCGTAGAAAAAAGTTGACATTTTCCATTGGAGATACTTTATTCATTGGAGATATAAAGTTTTAGCATCACTTTATTCAACAATATCTTTTCTCTTATAGTTAATTACAAAAAAAATCTACTTTTAGAATCTTTGGTATAAAAAAATTCACTTAAAAAATTGAATGACAAATAAATTTATGTTATGATTTTTTTTAAATTAAACAAATTATCACAATAATAATGATTGCTACTACCAAACAGTAATAATTAATAATATATTTTTATAATTTAAATAATTACTATTCTAAAATAACAATAATTACTACTGCTAAATAGTAATAATTAATAAAATGCTTTTAGAATTTAAATAATTATTATTTTATAATAAAGTATATTTTGGCAAATTAAATAATTACTATCTCATAATGACAATAATTGTCACCCAAACAGTAGCAATTAATAATTAATTGACACTGCCAATCAACTTCTTCTTTACATGATCTCTCTATCTTCCTCCTTTGTGAAAACATTACCCAATTAAGCAATTCCAAAAGTAAATTTTCTGATAAAGTGATGCATAAACACCAAAAGAGAGAATGAGGTGTGTGTGCCTGTGTGATAGAGAGAGAAAGAGGAATGGAATTGATATTATTGATTAGTACCTTTTTTTCGGTCAAAATATTATTGATTAGTACCTCACCATTTGCTTTGTAATTAATAAATATTATTGATTAGATCTGGGGTTTTTAATAAATAACTGTTTCTTTTATACTTGTAATTTAATTACAAAAGCATGTGCCTCATGTATGCTATCCTGTTTGACTATATGAGATAGAAAACTACTTTATTCTCAAACTTTGATGCTATTCTTTATTCATCGTTGGTTGAGTCACATCAGTTGACATTTAAAGCGAATTACTTTATCGTGTGATATTAGTTTGCAATGACTTATTTTTTGGTAAATAGTTTGCTATGAGTCTATGACTAACTTTAAGATTTAATTTAAACTTTCTTTTTTGTCTGAGATTTAATTCGACTTAGGTGACCAAATTCAATCGTGGAAAGAAATACAATACAAAGAATTTACTTAATTCAACCTTTTTTAAGTCCGCTTGTATTTTTTTTTCACAATGTTAGAAAAGTCTTCAGTTTAAATTTTTCTCCCTCGTATTAAAAAAAAGAAGTGTTGATTTTTTATATCTAAACTCTAATTTGTTATTGTTTGTTGGTTGGCCAAAAAAAAAAACTCTAATTTGTCCTAATTCAGTATTTAAACGTTTTGTTCTTTTTTTTTGCTGCCAATTTCGGCAAAGGATGGTAACAGTGTGGCTCATGCTCTGGCAAAGCATGCACTCTCTTCTTTGGTTTTCAATTGTTGGCTCGACTCTGATTCTGGGCCATTTTGGCTGTCAGAACTTTTGTATGCAGACTTAATTCATGAATAAATGTCAAGTGCTTTTAAAAAAAAAAAAAAAGTTTTGTACATTGTGCATGACCACATTCTCATAGGTAATTAAGCTTATTCATAGGACAATGCACATGACCAGAGTTATGTTAATTTAACAACAAAATTAAGATTTAGTACTTGCTAGATACAAAAAACATTAGTTTTTTTTTTTTTATCCATTACAAAAATATAGTTTAGATACTCAATTGAGCAAATTAGAGTTCGTGTAAATAGAAATCAAAGTTCAAGTATCAAGTAGGTAATTCAAGAATTTTTCATTATGGGGGAAAAATGAAGAAGCTATTAAATATTTGTTTTGAGAAAAAAAAAGGTAACTCTTAAATATTAATTCACAAAACTTTCAAGTCGAAGAAGAAAACCCATTATTACAAGTTGTTGAAGCATTGTGTCAAACACATTGCTCCAATTTTTGAACGAACAAAACCAATTCAAAGGGGCAAGCATCTAAAAGTTCAAGAGAAAAAACTAAAATTCTTGGGTCAATTGACTCCTTTTTCCCTAGAGTAGATCCGCTAATTCTAAAAATAAGAGTAACCAAATGTTTTTTTTTTTTTTTTTTCTTTCCTTACTCATGATTGATCACTTGTGGAATCATCAACAGGATGATAGTGTCTGTTGAAAAACCACATAGAATCTGCTTTCATTGCAACTCCATCATCATTACGATGCCAACTATAGTAAGCATGGGTTCTGTTCTTGATGTCAAAAATGGCATGACCAAAACTAGCCTCTCTAAAAGCTGAGTAATCTGGCTGTGGATCCGTCATACTGCACCAAAAAAATGAAGTTAGAGTATTAAACTCAAAAGTCAAAAGTCAACGGTATAATTGACAACGAGTGAAGAGGCACATGGTCTTGTGACGCAAGACTTTACATTCACGATGTGGGATGCACTCTCAAATGTTAACTATACCAAAGTGATATACTTACTTAGTTGCTAAGCCTTCAATGTTTCCTCCATCACCAATGGTAATGTATACAGGTGCAGATAGATCTTTCACAGGACTGCACTTACCATTTACAAGGTTATATGCAACATTGGATACACGTTCCTGTGATACAGACAAACCACTTATCAAAAAGGAAGATATATACTGTTTTGTTTTGATATAGATGACTGCATTTCTGCAGAATGCTTTTCAAAATCGAAGTGTTCGATAAATGGGATCAATCTGTTGAATTTCAAATTGTATGCAGATAGCAGCACACCAAAAATAAAAAATAAAAAATTGGGGAACTAGTAAATTTAGAATATGTTGAGAACTTACAGATCGTTCGTAGGCATGGACATGACCAGCAAATACCACGTCGACTTTGTGCTGCACAAACCAGGGCTCGAACATCACTCTCATGCTTTCACCTTCCATATAGTGATAGTTGTAGCTATTGTACCATGGAGAATGCAATAAAACAATAAGCCATGGTGTCTCAGTCCTGTTAACTTTAGGTAGCTCCTGCTGGAGCCATACATACTGAGGAGTGTATTTACCTTGAGAAAAAGGAAAAGAGAAGTTAAATGCAACTGCTGAAGCACTCAATTTACCAAAGACATGTTGTGCAGATGATCTCACTACCAAGTTAGAACGGATTTGCAGGTTACATGGACATAAAAATTTTGTACATTGTAATTTTAGAGTAAAAGTCTTGTTTTAAAAAACAGTGATTATAAAAATATCACCAGGATATCATTGCAAATTCAGTCATATGATGTCATTTGCAGAGATGAATGAACTTTGATTTACAGTACACTAATGTCAAATACCATGAAAACAAGAGCTAACTATTTCAACTTGATGGGGCATTCCAACACTCAAACCATCCAAGAAAAACAGTATCATAAGCAAAACATGCAGTATCTTAAAAATTGCAAGGAGTATCCAGTTATGTGATAGCCCATTTATTTCACAATGACAATTTTAATGACTTTACAGATGCCATATTTATGCATGAGAGATTCAGAAAAGAATTTTTTTTAAACTGCTAGTTTTTTGATATCTTCTGTAACATATGTGCAAGTGCCTTGTGAGACAGTCATGTTAATATAGTAAGCAAACAATATACATATCCGTACCATAGGCTGAATATGAAGACAAGACTATGATGTGCGCCGAAGCTCTCTTAACTGAGTACCAAAAGGGGGAAGTACTCCCTGATGCTTTATGTGGGACATTATACCGGTGACGGAAAGGTTTAAAAGGTTTGGTTTCACCCTGCAACAAGAGCACCAGTCTTCTTTTAGAAAAAATGCTTCATCCAATTACTTTTTGGGACTTGGAAAATGCATATACAAATAATAAGCAGCGAATTCTGGGCTAAATTTCATAACATGGAAGAGTATAACTGTAAATAAAGTAGTAACATTGGCAGTTTGGCACCATGGTTTAGGAACATTCTATATTGCTATATTCCAAGTTTGTTAGTGGTATTTGTTTAGCTTTCTGTTACACCCAAAACCCAAATTACGGTGTAAACACTTTCCCATGATACTTATACCCTTCTGGTTCTCTTCGGTTTCCAAAGAATAGAATCATACAGAATGATGATACACATAACAAATACCAACAGAAGTAGAATTCAGCTGAAGTGAGAACAGTTATTAACAAATGATCTTATCTAGCACAAGAAATGTCACTGTATAAGATTACTTCCCAGAGCAACATAATGTTTTATGAGAGGCTTACAATTTCTGGGGCATAATCAATCTCATGATTCCCTGCAGTCCATATCCAAGGTTGATAAGCAGCACTTCTCTCAATGAATCTTCCCCATGTATCCCATTTTCTATTATCATGATTTGGGTGGTCATCTGCATAAGAGAGGTCCCCAACAAACAATACTGTTTGTCCTTTCAGTGGATTTGATTGGTAATGAGCGAGTGTCTTATTTGAATCAAAGGTCTGACCCAAATCCCCTGCAAATGACATACCAATTGTAAGTGATACTTAGATTTAAACAAATACATTACAGTGGAACAATTGCATCAGAGCCTCATTGCAACATATCTTGTAACCAAATCAAGGAGAAAAACTTGCATGACGGGCATATATGCCCTATGTCTCTCTCATCACGTGTTAGGACACTTGGAATAGGGCATATATGCCCATCCCACCAAAACTTTTCTCAAAACCAACAGCATGAAAATATGAAATTATATTTGAATCGCAGTGACACATATTAAACCAAGTCTAATTAGCCACATCACTTTCCAATTTTGGTACACAATACTTACCCATGAGACCAAATGTGTAAGGGGCGTCTGGCCCAACTTCAGGAGGAGTTACAAACCAGAACTGCCTCTTAGTGTGGTCAATTCCAACCTCATAGTAATATTTGGTATTGTACTGCCCAAGAACACATGATTATATCAGAATATAATTTACAAATACTTGAGACTGAAAATTCCGAAAAGCCATACAGGTTCAACAAAATGAAACAAAACACAAAACCATATTCAAAATTTTTACCTTCAAATTTCTGAGGGTGCAGTGATGAATGTACCCAGAAGTGTAATCGTGGTATTTATAGGTTTTAGCTCTGCCATGAGCCGTCTTTTTCTCGCTATTTTCGCTCCAGTAAATCACTGCACTGGAACCTGGTTCATCCTGAGTGACCCATGACACCATCACTGCCTTTCCCAGTTGGTCTCCTTGTATTATATGAACCTTAAATCAAGACCACACACATATCATACAACTAAACAAAATTAAAAATTGGAAATTGCACCAAATAATCAATTCCGTGCTCAACAAGAAAAGCAAAATTACAATACAAAGCAAGATCACATAAAAACATAAAGGTAAATAAAGGGTCTTGTATGGTTGCCTAATAAAAAAGAATGCACAAATTAATTTAAAAAGTTCATATCATATAGCATTATAGAAAGAGATTATACTTGTTGAGGTGCATTATAGCCAGGAGGGACTTGAAAGACATCACTTTCATGGGGCATATCCACAGTATTCACAGCTTTCCTCACAAAAATGCTTGTTTTGCCTCCATTACACACCAATGCCAAGTTCAAAACCAAACCCAACACTACAACAATGGCTACCCTTGAAGAAGTAGAGACAGAAGCTAAACCCAACACACCCATCTTGGTCATGTATTATTCAGAAAACCCTACTAATTAACCCACACACATCTCATTGAGCTCAGCACTCTCGTCTCTTTTATACAGGAAATTCTACATGAACCACACGGGGAATATTCAGAGCTCTATGGGAATATACAGTTTTGTATGCTCTATAGGAATCCGTAACAGTTATCTTTCAGGAGTTGTAATTGAGTTGTGTTTCTTGGGGACATTGTGTCGGTCTAACATTAATTGGAGTCCTGCATGAACTGTATTTTAGTAATGTTAAAAATAAAAAATAAAAATCTGCCGCAGGGCTTTATTAAACTTTAGCACTGATGGATCAAAGCTTCAAATTCATATGGTTGAAGGGCTGTCCTATGCAAATAAAAAATAGTTGAAAAAGAGAAAAAAAAAAAAAAAAAAAAAAAGGGTACTAATCCGCTAAAACACGACAAGTCACATATTATTAAAACCAATTATGAAATGGATTCGTGGCACTCTTTGAGTGTGAATCAAATTACATAAATTATTGAATTTATATTATTAAAACAAACAAAAACAAAATAAGTAGAGAATCCAAATTCATCCAAGTATATGATCATTTGATCACAAAATAGGATGTTGATAATTAGAATTATAGAGAACGATTGCTTCTTAGGCGTGTTTTTTTGTGTGCATGGACAAAAATAACAATTATGATGACGTTAGTAATTTGGTTTTCACTGCTCATTTTAATTTTTAGGTATGATGATATTGAGAGTTTTTAACTTTTTTTTTCTTGCCCCATTTAGCCAAATAAAATAAAAAAGTCACTCTACCCCAAATAGACAATAGGTTGAACCAAAAGCCTTTTATTTATTTAAGGGGAAATGTCACTCCTTGGTCCTCTTAAGGATTGCTTTTTTTTTTTTTTTACTAATATGAATGTAAAGCGTCTCTGGACTCATGAATGTGACATTTGGAGATTGGACCAGAGCATTTACCCATGGAATTGACTACCCCAAATGGCTGAACTAGAGAGCCACTAGCCTCTGCATAATTTAAACTAGAGTCATTTTCATGTAAATTTTGGATGTTTATTGTGTAGAAAAAGAAAGTTCATGATGCTTTTAAGTTAAAAACAAATCAATCACAGTGCTATTTCATATCTAACTCAAGTAAGTTTGGATACATACACACCCAAAAATTAGTTTTGATATTTAGCAATTTAATCTAAACTATAATGAAATAGAAATTCAATTCAATTAGGATTATGTGGCTCATAAAATTTTAACTCTAAGTGGCATAAGTGGTTTGGAAAGAACAATGTATCCTAAGTTTGGTTCTTCACTTTATTTTATATGGGATTATGAAATTTAACTCAAGTGGTATGAGTGGGTTGGGGTGAAGGGTATACCCTAAGTCCGATTCTTCCTTTCATTCTCTTTTTGTTTCTTGAAAAAAAGAAAAAAAACTTCCATACTTTATTCACTAAGGAAAACTAAACATTGTCAAAAGAAAATCCATAAGCCATGGAGGACCATATAATTCTACCACAACAAAAAATCCCCACTTCCGAAAAACAAAACCCTTACTCTAGCTTCACATTATTACCCATCAGCCCTAACACTAACTCATCACCTACATTTGGCAAGGCGGCCGCCTCTAGAGAGCCTGTCTCCGCCACCCCTGGGTAAAGGCCAGCACCATGAGCAAACTGGGACACCAACCTGAATGCCAAGCAGTTCAGTAGCCAATATGGAAAGACTTCCCGGGACTTGTTTAGCCAGTGCACCCAATATAACCTGAATGCCAGTTATAACTCACATATTATAGCACCCACATCTCGAAGACTTGTAGACACAAATATTAGATGGGATAGTTGTTGAAGTCCTTAATTGTAAAACCCTACATTAACATCTCATCCAAACAATAAAATTTCAAATACATAGATTTATTAAGATAATCAAGTATGTAATTCAACTTTAAGCCTACAACCATGAAGAACATGAAGTATCAAGTACGTAAACGAACCTAGGGTTTTTGTAAGAAAATATTGAATCTTATTAAGATATATACATCTAGTTCGAAGTGTTCTCCTAAGGGACAAATTTTGAGCAACTGTGAGGGACAATGGATAATCACCGTTGGATTGATTGTGTAGTCTCTTAAATAAATAACTCATTACCTTATTGTATTTGATCCAACCACTAAATGCAATAAGTGCTCACAATTGTTCAAAATTTGACCCTCAGGAAAACAAGACTGTACATCTAGGTATTTATTCTAGAAAACAAGAGAAACCAAAGATTTTTTTTTTCCCTTTATCTCTCCATGATCATGATTGAGCACTTGTGGAATCATCAACTGGATGATAGTGTCTGTTGAAAAACCACATAGAATCGGCTTCCACTGCAACTCCATTATCGTTACGGTGCCAACAATAGTAAGCATGGGTTCTATTCTTGATGTCAAAAATGGCATGACCAAAACTGGCCTCTCTAAAAGCTGAGTAAGCTGGCTGTGGCTCTGTCATACTGCACCACAAAAAAAAAATCAAATGACAACGGCTGAAAAAACTCAAGATCTTATAAATTGTGATGCAAGACTTTACATTTTTTGAAGTGGAATATACTCTTAACAAAAGAGGAAAAACCAAAGATTACATATGCAATGCAAACTAATGCTAAAGTAGTATACTTACTCAGTTGCTAGGCCTTCAATATTTCCTCCATCACCAATGGTAATGTACACAGGTGCAGATTGATCTTTCGCAGCAGTGCACTTACCATTTACAAGGTTATATGCAACATTGGATATACGTTCCTGTGATACATACAAATCACTTATCAAAAAGGAAGATAAATACAGTTTTGTTCTATACAGATACCAGCATTTCTGCAAAATGCTTTTCCATCAAAAGGGTTACTGTATTGTATCAAAAATTAAGATGTTAGAGACTTACGCCTCATTTGGTGCATAGGATATGATTGGATAGGATAAATGACTAAATTCATGTTTATTCAAGGAAGAAGTTTCTAACTTGAAGAATTAAGATGGACTAATCATAAGGGGAGACTTATCCCTTCCAATCCCCCCAAAAATGGTGGGATTAAATAATCCATGTTTTTCCCATTTTCTTCTCGGTCTTCTTCTTCCTTCAAGTTAGAAGATACCCTTCATGTTCTTCCTTGAATACACATGAATTTAGCTATTTATCATATTCTATGTACCAAACGAGGCCTTAGAGGAAAATAGAGAGAGGCCTTAGAGGAAAATAGAGACTAATTTGTTAGTGGTATTGTGGTAATGTCTAGTTCTATGGATATAGAAGTTGACCAAATAATTGGGAAACTAGTGAATTTAGACTATATCGAGCACAGTGGCCAAAAAAATAAAAGACTATCGAGCACTTACAGATCGTTCATAGGCATGGACATGACCGGCAAATACCACATCGACTTTGTGCTGCACAAACCAGGGCTCGAACATCACTCTCATGCTTTCTCCTTCCATATAGTGATAGTTGTAGCTATTGTACCATGGGGAATGCACTAAAACAATCAGCCATGGTGTTTCAGTCCTATTAACTTTTGGTAGCTCTTGCTCAAGCCATCTGTACTGAGGAGTGTATTTACCTTGAGAAAAAAGGAAACGAGATGTTAAATGCAATTATTGGAGCACTCAATTTACCAAAGACATGTTGTACAGAGGATAATTTTCACCAGCAAATTGGAATGGACATAAGAAATTTATACTCAGTGTGCATGATGAATTGGGACTAAAACTTTCTTGTTTAAAATACACTCATTATAAAAAACCTCACTAGGTCATTGCAAATTTGAGCGATTAGTATTAGTGTTTTAAAAAATAATTTATATGATGTCATTTGCAGAGAGGAATGAACTTTCGTTTACAGTACACTAATGTCAAATGCCATGAAAACAAGAGCTAGCTAACTATTTTAACTGGACGGGGCATTCCAACACTCAAACCACCCAAGAAAAACAGTATAATCAGCAAAACTGGTCCTAATTTAAAAAATGCAAGAAGTATCCAGTTATGCCATGCTCGGTTGAATTCAAAATGGCAATTTTGATGAATTTACAGATGCCATATTTATGCATTAGACGTTCAGAAAGATTGTTTTTTTTTTTTTTTTTTAACTGCTAGATTTTTCATATCTTTTGTGACAGTCATGTTAGTAAGCAAACAATATACACATACCAAAAGCTGAATATGAAGACAAGACAATGATGTGCGTTGAAGCTCTCTTGATTGAGTACCAAAAGGGGGCAGTACTCCCTGATGCTTTATATGGGACATTATACCGGTGACGGAAAGGCTTAAAAGGTTTGGTTTCACCCTGCAACAAGAGTACCGCACTTCTATTAGAAAAGTACTTCATCCAATGACCTTTTGGGACTTGGAAAATGCATACACAAAATAAGCAGAAAATTCTGGGATAAATTTCATAACATGAAAGAGTAGAACTAATGAAGTAACAACTTATGGCACTATGATTGAGGGCTATGCTACATTTATATATTCCAGGTTTTTTAGCTATCATACAGAGTGGTATTTGTTTAGCTTTCCCATGATTCATACCCTTCAAATAACAAATACCAATAGAAGTAGAATTCAGCTCAAGAGAAAACAGTTATTAACAAATGGTCTTATCTAGCCAAGACATGTCAGATTGTATAGGATTAATTACTTCCCAGAGCAACATAATGTTTTATGAGAGGCTTACAATTTCTGGGGCATAATCAATCTCATGATTCCCTGCAGTCCATATCCAAGGTTGATAAGCAGCACTTCTCTCAATGAATCTTCCCCATGTATCCCACTTTCTATTATCATGATTTGGGTGGTCATCTGCATAAGAGAGGTCCCCAACAAACAACACTGTTTGCCCTTTCAGTGGGTTTAATTGGTAATGAGTGAGTGTCTTATTTGAATCAAAGGTCTGACCCAGATCCCCTGCAAATGATATACCCAATGATAAGTGATATTTAGATTTAAACAAATACACTATTGTCCTTTTGGAACAATTTACATTGCACCAACACAGACAATTGCATCAGGGCCTCATTGCAAATAACCTTGTAATCAAATCAATTAGGAGAAAAATTTGCATGGGACGGACACATACACCCTCTTGTCAATGTGCTAAGACAAGTGAAATAGGGCGTATACGCCTGTCCTACCAAAGTTTTTCTCCAAACCAACAGCATGAAAACATGAAATTACATTTGAATCACAATGCCAAAAGTAAACCAATTCTAAGTAAATGCATCCTGTTTTGGTACAAAATACTTACCCATGAGACCAAATGTGTAAGGAGCGTCTGGCCCAACTTCAGGAGGAGTGACAAACCAGAACTGTCTCTTAGAGTGAGCAAGTCCAACCTCATAGTAATATTTGGTATTGTACTGACCAAGAATACACGTGATTAGATTAGAATATAATTTACAAATGGCCAAAGTAAATTGAAACACAATTTTATTCCTTTGAGGATAGTTTTTTTAAGGTTGTAATTTGAGGACAAATACTTAATTGCCTGTGACATGCACGATTTTAGAGTATTTTAGATAATGACAATGAATCTAAACCACCAAAAAGTCTAACTTCATCTGCTATTTTCGTTGAAGAAAATTGACAAAATTAAGAATATATTCTTGAATTGCAACCATTAAGAAATTAAAAGAACAAAATTGGCACAAGTCAAACTACATATACAAAAATGAAACTTGGCCCAAACTACATGGACCGAAAATATAATTTGGCCATTTAAGCAAATACCTAGATTGCATTCATTATTTAAATCAGAAAATTCCTAAAAACCAAAACAAATTCAACAAAATGAGGCAAAACACGAAAGCATATTCAGATTTTTACATTCAAATTTCTGATGGTGCAGTGGTGAATGTAACCCGAAGAGTAATGGTGGAATTTATAGGTTTTAGCTTTGCCATGAGACATCTTTTTCTTGGAATTTTCACTCCAGTAATGCACTGTGCTGGAACCTGGTTCATCGGGAGTGACCCATGACACAATCACTGCCTTTCCCAGTTGGTCTCCTTGTGTTATATGAACCTTAAATAAAAAAATAAAAACCCACATATCATACAATTAAACAAAATTGAAAATTGAAAAAATTCTATATATATTACACCTATTAATCTAATCCATGATCAAGAAGAAAAGTACAATTATGAAGCCATAAATTTTCAAAAACAAGATTATATAAATAAGAATGCATAAATGAATGAAAAATGTATATCATAACAAGAATAAAGAATAAATTAAAGAAGAATAAATCTAGTCCTACAACATTTATCAACCACATACTTGTTGAGGTGCATTATAACCAGGAGGGAGTTGAAAGACATCACTTTCATGGGGCATATCATCACTATTCACAACTCTCCTCACGAAAGTGCTTGTTTTACCTCCATTACACACCAATGCTAGGTTCAAAACCAAACCCAATACTACAGCAATAGCTGAAGCTAAACTCAGCACACCCATTTTGGCCATGTATTATCTAGATCACACTCAAACCCTGCTAAACCCACACACATCCCATTGAGCTCACTACACTCATTTCTTTTTTATATGCATGAAAAAAAGAAATTAATTAACACAAAGAAAATCTACATGAAATGCGGGGAATATTCAGAGCTCTATAGGAATATACATGTTTTAATTGGTAAAAGATTAGATTTTCATGGATTTTCTGTAACAGTTAGCTTTCGGAGAATTCTAATTCAGTTGTGAGAAAATTGCGTTGGTATAAACTTAGAGTTTCGAGTCAAACTTCGGTTATGTGCCAAATGATGTGCTGTAATGCTAGGTGTATCACAATTTTTTTTTTTTTTTTTTAGTACAGAGGAGGGGGAGGGTTCGAACCCCGGTGTACATGGAGAGTTATTGTCCTCGACTAACTAACCCAATCCTATTTTATTACAGGTGTACCACATTTTGGTATTACCTTTTTAATAGAATTGGAACATCTCACTAATACAAGTAGATATTATCTCTACTTGAAAAATAGTATACAAAGTGATACTTAAGATATGATACACCTAGCATTATTGATTTAGTGATGCTAAAAGAATCATTAAATTTTAGCACTAATGGATTAAACCTTCAAATTCATATGCTCGAATGCATGTGGAGCTACCATATGAAAATATAAAGCAGTTTAAAGACCATGGAATTAGCTGCATCTCATTATATATATATTGGCAATTGGCAATTAACATGATCCAATATTTAATGACTTAGTGAAAGCTATTTCAGCAAACATTTTGGCCATTTTTTTTTTTTCACACAAAGTTAACCTACGTATGTTTTCTTGTCATCAATTTTCTGCATAAATGGTCTTTCCTCTCTTTTGTAATATTTTTGGCCGCATAGTCCTTTTCTCTCATTTGATTTGGGGTTCTTAATTTCTTTTGAATCATGTCCAAGATTGACCCACATTTTTTAGCGACGCTCATAGCAACACTCCTTTAGCACTCATCGAGGCTGCGTGCACCCCTTCGTGGTTTTGCCCAACTCAGGCTCTCCAACACTGATAAGAACTTGATTTTCTCAAACATCTCACTATATTTCAACTTAATAAATTAATATATTATAAAAAATAAAAAACAGAACTATTAATAAGAGATTATAGATATAATTACTTCAAATAAACCCAATAAGGCTATAATACATATATAACTTTAATCTTTTTTGGATGAAGGGTCAGTTCCTTATCAATAATGCTAATTGTCCCACATTTTTTTTTCTCATATTTGTATCTCACTTGATGTGTCATTACTTTACTGGAAAGGTATTTCTTTTTTTCTTTTTTAGGTTTTATTTTTTAATTTTTAGTGTTCAATGTATGAATGCTATGTAAGATGGTATAAAAATGTGGTAAGTGTAGCATTACTGGTTCCTTATTTATCCACTTTTATAGATTATCTTGTTAACCAAAACATGATGCTAATAAAATATGTATCACCTTGTTATGAATTTCACATATTATCATCATGCTAAGAATATATAAACACGTATTTTGTGATACTTAAAAAACTAAACAGTGCGATTTGCCACCCAATAGAAAAAAATTTACAATGTCACACCCAAATTATTCCAAGAGTTTTGGGGTAGTTTTTTTTTGTTTTTTCTGTCCCCACTTGTATTGTTATGGGCCTTTGTTTATTTTCTATTGCTTGTTTGTGTTTTGTACTTTAATCCTTTTGTTTGGGTTGGGTTACTCTAGAGTCTAGGCCACACTTATTTTATGCATCTTCAAGGCTTTTTTTTTTTTTTTTTTTTCCAAATATTATGAATACAGTATCTCATAGATTGGAGGTTTTATTAGCACTCTCAAAATGTCATCATGCACTACTCCTTTATTTTTAAGTTACCCCTTAATTAAACTTTATCATTTTAAAGGTTTGAAAGGCAAAATGTTTTATTATCCTCTACTACTAGTTTTTTCTAAACCGTTCATAAGATTTAATGGTTAAGATTGTGCCACTCAACCCTTCCCTTCAATCGCATTCCTTCCCTAGCCATGCTATATGTGTCATGGCTGCATATCCGTACGTCACCCACCATGGTTGCCATAGTCCATCGAAGAAAACTTACCTAATGTATCTGGAGCACCTCCATTGAAGTAAAATGAAGCCCACCTCAAAATCTCTTCACTGCAAGAGATTAAAAATGAAAAGCAATATAAAAAATAAAAAAGAAGTTTGTAATAATTTGAGAAATTCTCCCTTTACAAAATGATTTTAAAGGTGAGCCAGGTCCATGAGACTTTAACATGGGATTAGAACCCATGGTGTGTAACCCGTTTGCTGGGTTGTGCTGTTGTGTGACAATTGGTTTAGCCCGGCGTTGAAGGGGGTGTAACATATTCTACATCACCAAGGTTGGACAATGTATAAGTCTTGGTCTAACAACTTTTAGGATACTAGATTATGCAAGCCACAGTGATGGAAGGGTAGGGGGAGGGGTTTTTTTTTTAGTTGGTGACATGTATAATCTTAACCATTAAATCTTTTCAACCGTCTAAATTAAAAATCTTGTATAATCTGGTGCCAAAGAAACTAATAGAAGATCCAATTCTGGAACCAAATTATATAAGAAAACAACAATTAGAAGGTTTTTAGCAAATAATGGTTTAAAAGCAAAAAAACAATTGAAGGATAAATTGAGATATTAAATTGAAAGAATCAAATTACAAGAATAAAATTTGAAAGAGGAGACATTGTAAAAGTGGCAATAGAGCCTCCCTTTAAATTTATCACATATTGTTTTGTTCTAAAAGTTCAAAATGATTGCCATTTTTTTTTTTAAAGAATAAAGCATATCATTGTATTAAAACAGATAAAAAGATAAAGAGAATACAAAATATGAGCTCAAAGGCTTACAAAAAAACAAAAACCAACAAAAGTGGAGCAGAAAAGCCCACAGAAATTCGAAAATCTCATAACATCGACATTGAGTAGATACTATAGCCATCAAACGGAGCCAGAGAGGCACCGTAAGAATTAACGGACTAGTCGCGTTTGAGTTCACGATTCTACCAACATCTCTAAGTCGTGGTTGACAATAGCATAGTAGCGGATGTGGCAATAGTAACCGGTGAAAATATAATTGGTACCGGCGAAAATAATGACTTCCTAATACCTTGTGATGAGCGCCAGAGAAAACTTGAAAGTATCAAAACACAAAACAAATAAAATCTAAAAAACTCTCACGAAGAGAGGTGGATAAACTCTCACAAGAAGAGATATAAACGCTCTCATTTATTGAAATGAGAGTATTCCAAAGGACAAAGGACAAAAAAAAAACACAAAAAAAGAAAAAAAAAAACAAAAAAGAGATGGGCGAGGGGAGGAGCAGCCTGTGACAACACAAGGGCCACCCCTCCCCCCGTGGAGAGGTTGAGGAGAGATGAGAGTTTTTTCTTTTGGGTTGCGGCCAGAGTTTTTCTTACGAGAAGGTTGATTAGGAAGGTAATGCTTTTGACTAAAAAAAAATAAAAATAAAATGATTGCCATTTCAACTTAGTAATCTCAGCTATTTGGATTCCCTATGTCCTATCTACCTGTGATAGCAAATTACTAATACGATGACAAAATCAATATCCCAATTCCCAAGAGAATCATTATCAGAACCTACCCAACCTTTCCTTCAAAACTAAATCCAAATGTAGCATACCAACTAGAAATTTTTCTGCTTTATTAAATAAATGTCTTCCATAAATATATTGATCACATTATTAAATTGGTAGCTTCCACGCCAAAAACCTGTTAGTTTGCAAGCGTCAGCGATATACAGATTGTTTGCCATACTTGATAGCCTACCCCAACTCAAAATGAAACAAAGCAACTTAACTGTTTATGACCTCATAACTCATAAAATACACTGAAAATGTGGAAATATAGTGTGTGTTACCTTAAAAATTGAATCAATTACCATTCTAACTTTCATTAACTTTCATTTAGGCACCACTTATATTTCACCTTGAATCCCACATTAACACAAAGCAGCCTATCTGTTTACGATTCTATAATCGAGAAACTGCAATAAGATATAATATAACTTAGGTAAACATAATAATTAAAAAAAAAATAATCTATATGGAATTCTAAATTCTAATGTTCACCGACTGTTTACACGTGTGAATGATTATGAGTCGTTGATACGTTGATACACACACACGAGTCAGTTATAAGCGTATGTCAGTTTCTTGTGGGCCCCACACATATAAGCACGCGTGAATAATTGTCGAAAATAACTCTTTTCGTTACAGAAATCTCCGGAATCTTATTATTTTCTTGTTATTTTCTCCGACTAGACGACAAACAAAGCAAGGCCCGGCCCAATCCTCAGTCATAATCCAGAACCAACAAGCAACAAGCAACAGCATCAACAAACCAACTACCATTCAACTCCAAACACTCCACACCTGCCACGTGCCCTCTCCCCATTGGTCCGCTCATTACCCACTCCTGTAAGCAATGCCGCCCAAACTATCCCCTACCTCCCACCCTTAAAACTCGCGTCCTCCAACCCAATCCCAACCGTCTATAATACCCATCGACTGTGGGACCGACATATCAGCATTTCAGATATCTTCATTATCTAAACCCGACCGCAGGGGATTGTACACGTCCGAGGTCCTCGGTGACTTTAAAAGTTGAAGCTCTGCAACCTCAGAAAGCTACCAATCGGTCTCTGCGAAAATGGATCATCGCATTCTTCTTCTCTCTCTTCTCTTCTCGTCCTCTCTCCTGTTCCTATCGCGCGCGGAATCGGACGGCGGAGATCCGTTGATCAGGCAAGTGGTGGACGGCGGCGATGAAGGCCACGTCGACCATCATCATCCGCTCGGCGCCGAGCACCACTTCTCGCTCTTCAAGCGCCAGTTCGGGAAGTCGTACGCGAGCCAGGCGGAGCACGACTACCGGTTCGCGGTCTTCAAGGCGAACATGCGCCGAGCCGAGCGCCACCAGCGGCTCGACCCGTCGGCTCAGCACGGCGTGACCCGGTTCTCCGATTTGACCCCGGCCGAGTTCAAGAGGAGCTTTTTGGGACTCAGAGGGTTGAAGCTGCCGAAAGACGCGAACACTGCGCCGATTCTGCCAACCGAGAATCTGCCTGAGGATTTTGATTGGAGGGACAGTGGAGCTGTCACGGAAGTCAAAAATCAGGTCTTTTATTTGTTTATTTTGTAATTATTGCATATTTTTTAGGTTATTTATTTTGATCGGATTTATTTATTTATTGGGTTGTTTGGTTTTTGGGAAATCAGGGTTCTTGCGGGTCGTGCTGGAGTTTCAGTACCACAGGAGCTTTGGAAGGTGCACACTTCCTTGCGACTGGGGAGCTTGTGAGCCTCAGCGAGCAGCAGCTTGTGGATTGTGATCACGAGGTTTGACTTTTGACCTTTATATTTTTGGGGAAAAAAAAAATTATTCTGGGTTTTTGCTATATGAAGAAAATTTGCATTTGTCTAATTGTCTGTATTGGGGATTTTTGATGGCTGATTGTTTGTTTTTATTTAGAAAATAAATAATAACTCGTTTTTACCCCTTTATAATTTTATATGGTTAAAGGAATTAGTATGTATTATTGAGTAAAATAATTCTTACAATTGTTTTGTTCAAATTATCCATGATTCTGGTCTCCATGTGAGACCCACATGCACCTTCCTCCTTCTTGTCGTATGTTGACTCTGTAAAACCTTTAATTTTTGCTAGCATATAGAGAGAGTGCGTGTTTACATGGTCCCTAGTCTTATCAAGTTGCAGGGAATATTTGGCCTGTACATTAACTTTTTCCTCTGCTGTATGTTATATATGCTCTGGTTATTGGTGGATTATTGTTGTGTGTTCAAGGGTGATACGCTAGTGAAAATTTAACTGTGGTTCTTGGTTGTAAATGACAAATAAAATTGAATGTTGTTTTAATACTAAAGATTAAGAGATGTAGCAATAAGTTCCATTTGGATGTTAAAAAGTTTAATGGGTATATATTTGCTTGTTGTGTTGAGGTACAGTATTTAATGCATGGATGGATTAAATCGGGAGCTATGGCCTTCCCAAGATTTCTTAAATCCCAGTAGGTTTATACATGTTATGAAGTTGGCCCCCTCAAAAGCTTATTATGTCGGTTTTAAACTTGTTTATAATATCCCACTTGACTATTATGATAAGCGGATTCCCGCTTTGGTGTCCACACAATAGTACTTTTAATAGAGTTGTTGGCCTTTAAAACTCTAAAAAGCTATCTCTAATGGATTTTATTCTATGTATTGCATTGTTTGTTTTTAACTTTTGCATACTATTCTATATGTATAGCTCGTGTTCCCATTGGAATTGGTTGGAATTGAACTCTTGCTTGTAGAATGCATTGGTTGAGTTTTGTAGATATGACTCTTAGAAAAGGGCAGTTCCTTCACATGCTGTTTCTTACTCATTCTTTCTGAATTTTTGCAGTGTGATCCAGAGGAGCCAGCTTCATGTGATTCTGGATGCAATGGTGGGCTCATGAATAGTGCCTTTGAGTATACACTCAAAGCTGGTGGACTTATGAAGGAAGCAGATTATCCATACACTGGCACTGATCGTGCAGCCTGCAAATTTGACAAGACCAAAATTGCAGCAAAGGTTTCCAATTTCAGTGTTGTCTCCCTTGATGAAGATCAAATTGCCGCAAATCTTGTGAAAAATGGCCCTCTGGCAGGTAAAGTACTTTTTACTTTGTAAAAAAGCATGATATGATACTGGAATAAGTTCCAATTGTGGATAATGACTAAAAACTATTACATTGTTCGAATGCAGTGGCTATTAATGCAGTGTTCATGCAAACATATGTGGGTGGAGTGTCATGCCCCTACATCTGCTCAAAGAGATTGGATCATGGGGTGCTATTGGTGGGTTATGGATCGGCTGGCTATGCTCCGGTCAGAATGAAGGACAAGCCATATTGGATCATAAAGAACTCGTGGGGAGAGAACTGGGGAGAGAAGGGATTCTACAAGATATGCAGGGGCCGAAATATCTGTGGGGTGGACTCCATGGTCTCAACTGTTGCTGCAGCTTCAGTTAAGACCACCTCACAGTAGGGATCAACCCTAATTTATAATTTCTGTTGTGTGCATGTATATACAAGGTGTATGGCATTTATTGGGCAACTCCATTGTCGATTGTCAACTCTCAAAAACTCTCGAAACTTGTGACTAAACAGAATGCTCATGTATTTATTCTCTGGGGTTTGCCCGAACAGCTTAAATGTCACTTTTATGTGGTTTTAATAGAAGTTCTTCAAACTTTGTATGAAGTGTACTAGTCTTATCTTAAAGCATTTGAGATATGTTTATTTAGTTTACTCAATCCAATTTGTCCCTATAGAATAGCTAAAGGGTAAACTCTAATTAAATTAAGGTAAAGGATCCATTCCAGGTTTGATTTTTAGTAGTGTAGCTTAAATTGGCTAGTCAAATGTGAACGTTAATGAGGCCAGAATTTTTTGCATGGTGGCATGGTTCTTATGGTTTGATCATAATGCTGTTGGGGATGGGGGCAACAAGGGTCTACTACAGCACTTATGGAGGCTGCGATGGATTATTATGTGGAATGTAAAGATAATAAAGCTAGAGTTGTTTGTAATGTTGTGTTGATGGGTCTACTAGGTTGGCTGATACGAAGAATGGAATTGGTGCGGTGGTGTGTAACCATGTGGGGATTTTATGGCCGCGTTGGTGTGTCCGAACTCCCGTATGAGGCTCAATTGGAGGTAAAGAGTCTATGACATTGTAGCAACATATCCATTGAAAAGAATTACTACTTTAGAAACGACACAAGTAGCTGCTCTTAAGCAAAAGCGTAAGCATTTAAAAAAAAAAAAAACAAGACACAAGTCCTCTCCCTAGTTTACTTATTCTACAATGGATACTTGGAAGAGAACTCGACAGTCACATATGAATACCCTTGGGATCAGCCCAAATGGTGAGAAAGAAAATGTAGAATAATTGGGATAATAAATTAGGATATGATAGGTTCATGCTTTAATTCCTTCTAATGTAAGTATGTAACCAATATATAGTAATTTATGTACGGTATTATTTCAAGATCCCCTCACTACACACCTTTTCATCTTTTTTATTTTTATAATTTCTCATTTCACACCCTAATATTTTCTACAAAATCTACACCACAAATCTACCCATTCTGTCGACCAGCTGCCAAACTCACCATCCTCGTTAGGGGTGCAACTCGGGCAGGGTTGGGCAGGTTGAAAGGTCAGCCCAAGCTCAACCCATGCTTTATTTTTTGGATTCAGGTTTAAGCAGCTTTATTCCTTGTCACCAGCACCTCCTCCTCTTTCTCTCTCTTCCTTCTCCCTCTTTTTTTTTTTTTTTTTCTCTTCCTTCCCTCTTTCCTTTTCTCTCTTCGCACCTTCCTTGCTGGACAGAAGGGGGTTGCCGACCTCCAGATCAGAAGTGAGTAACCTCTGACAGGATGGGTGCGAAGATAGAGAGAGAGAGAGAGAGAGAGAGAGAGAGAGAGGCACTCGCCATTCGCCAACTGCCCGACATGGAGGGAGGGTTGGGATTGGATGGTGACTGTTTCTTTTTCTTTTGTTGTCCTCTTTGGTCTTTTTGTGTTGGTGTAAATTTGTTATTTCACAAATTGATTAAATGGGGCGTGTAGTGAGAGAGAATATGAGGTGTGTATATAACAACTCTCTATCTCAGTCAACACAAATTGATTACATGGGTATTGACAAAGAGAGTTTATCTTCATAATATAAATAGATATAAATAGAAAGATGAAAAAATATTTTGATTATTACACAAGGCCACACAACCGCCACTACATACTAATATGCTGGCCTAAAAACTGCTTATTCCTTCCCATAATAAATAAACAAACATGTTGAAGGAGTGATGCTCAATTTGAAAACCAAACGATAATATTCCCCCTACAAGGTGCATCACAATTGACCTTGTTGTACTGTCTAAATGAAAGAATCAACTTGAGTTCATACCTATTCACACTCAACTCCATGTGACTTAAACACTGCCCCCCTATGACCCAACTTAGGGCATCACTCTTCTTCATCATCAAGCAATGCGAATGAGTACGGATAGAACTTGTAACCATCTCCCTCATAAAACTTGTTTTGGAATTCCACCCAGTGAAGTCGCAGAGCATGAAGGAAAGCACTGAGAGTTTCCATCAGTAGTAAGACGCCGACAGTAGCGCAAATGAAGACGATGATGCCCACTATGAGTATAACCACATTGTTGAACCTGTGAGAGGTACAAAAAACAATTTGTTTCATTTTTTTCATTTGTAGATACCCAGTGAGACTACTTGAGTAAATCTGACAATTCAAATCCTTGGTCTTTTTATTTTTTTTTTTTCTGAAAGGAAACGAACTTCATTAAATTCAAATCCTCAGTGATAACCTCTTAGGTGTAGGTCATAATCCAGATGAGCAACATGAACCAACTAGGAATGAAATGCATTTGATGCCCATTGGCCTATTCCTCTACATCCCAAGAGTCAACAAAGAATTTGAATTTGAGGCCAACTCTAATTGGCTATTTTCTATTTGTTGAAGAGAAACAGAAATTTATTAACAGAACTTTATTGGCTATTAAGCAAAAGCAGCATAAGAAAATGAGTCAACATACCCCCAAGCCAATATCAGAACCTTGTCATAGAACACACTGGACAACTCTGAATGAGCAAGACTGAACAAAGTTCATAAAAAGACAGATGCACAATATTAGCATTAATTGTATAGATGGATATAAAAACAAAAAACAAAAAATTTATAGATACAATCAATTAACAATGTTCTATTCTGTTTTACCCAAATGCTCTATATAGAAACCAAGTCAGATTGACCAATTAATATAATGAGATATCTTGCCAGCGTCAAGTCATTAACTAAGAGGGAAAAGAATGTCCCAGTTAACAGCCATAGCCATAGGCATTGAAAAGGCTTCCATTGTGTTGACTTTCTTAAAAACAATGGCATGCATGATTCAATGATTTGGCAGTACGTTAAAATTGGATTGTGCAAACATAGATGCAAATTTTTTCATTTTCATTTACCACCAATGCATTTTTTTTTTTCACACCAAAATCAATCAGTATAAGCACACATAATATACACATGCAGGAATGAGCTATAACATGTGCAGTCACGTACAACTACATATGTATACACATGTATGCATGTGGGAAGATCGCTGAACTGATTGGCCTTGACATCAAAAAGTTTACCAAAAGAACGAAGATTGATATAGTTCAAGTTCCCGGAAACTACCTTAGGGCCCATAGACGAAGGTATGAAGCTGTATTTGAGACCGCTCCAAGTACAAATTCTATTGTGTGTATGAGTTGATGAACGAAAACTTCACTAAACTCAAACTCCTCATGATCATGGGCATCATGGTTTGAATTCACATGCAAGCTCTCCTCTGTGCTCTCAAGTCGAGTGTAGGATTCGCCTCGGTGCCTCTGAAACAACAAAACCATCAGAAGCAGTAGAATAATATAAACAAGGAAGAACAAGTAATGATCAAAATGACTGGGGGGCTTAGTGAAAGGATGTTTACAAACATACCTCTTCGTGTTGTTTCTTCAAAAGAAAAGGCTTCGGAAGCAGCATCCATGGTACAGCAACAAGAGCCAATAATAATAGCACGATCTGGTAGAAGAACAAATGAAATATGAAGTATACTCACACATTTCTTACAAGACAAAAACATATTAAAATAAGAAAAAGACTGATATAGGGGATACCTGAACCGTTTTCTGACCACTGAAAAGCTGATTTTCACCAAGATCATCAGTAGGACTTAGGAACATGTATATCATCACATGGTATAGATCAACTTTTGAACCAGTCCACCACTTCATAACAATGAGAACGGACAGGTAGCCAAATAGACTGTTTAAAAATATCAGCTGGGGTAGAAACTGGAACCTAGATCAATGCAGCATATGAATGAATACAAGCTAACAAACAGGGTGAAAACCAAGTTATCGAAGCAACTGATGATACAACTACAGATGGAAGTATTCACAGTAAATAAGAGAATTATTCACATTTTACAAAGTGAATATATTTGTTGCCTTGGTGGACAAAATGAAGGCTCCTTTACAAAAAAAAAAAAAAACACAAGGAATAGCACAACTTACCAAACATTCACACTATTTCGAAAGAACTTGGCATTGAAATAACTTAACATAATTCCAAGGTTCATTTGGACCACCCCAAGAAGAATTGACATTTTCATCTTCAATGAGTTTAGGAATGGAAGCTCACTGCGGGATCCATGCCATACAGGATCCAGACCAAATGGGTAAGTGGGACGAACCTTAATCAAGCCAATTGTAGTAGCCTCGCTGCAAACGAAGAATTTCAATTCACTATTACAAACAATTCAAAATGAGGATACAGCAGAGAAATGTATACATATCCAAAGTTTTAGTGCATACCTGCACTCAAGATCGCGGCATGCATATGCTGAGCGACCAAACAGTTCAAAGGGGACAGAGAAGAACTCATTATAGATCAAACCTGTGTAGATTGAGAAAATTGCCATCATCAAAATAACATAACGACCACCAAAGGCCATCTCCATGATATCTCCAAGCTTCTGTAAAACCAGAATTACATTTAATTAGATTCTAACATGAAGACAAAAATGAAAAAAATCTTGCTTCCTACAAATAACCAACATGTGATAGGAAAAATGCTAAGAACCTACATACAACTGGAATTAAATTCCGCATGTCTTCTGGATGTCAAGTAACAAAGTGAAAAGTGGAAGGAAATCTCAGCAAATGAAATCATAGGTAATTACACAGAGGAAACATACTCACAAAGAAGAAAAACCACAGAAATTGCAGGGTTGAGGGAAATGACACTTCCTGAAAATACATATCAATCCCTAATCCCTGACAATTTAATTTATTTATAAGTGCTTATGCAGACAAATTAAACTTCGTAATCCATTAATGAATATTTTTTCGGAATTACAGGTCCCTAGTCAACCCTCAAATATGGAATTTTTTACTACTCAGAAAGTACAACTATGATTTTTTCCCGAAACTGTGCCAACCACCACATAAATTTCCGCATCAGCTTCAGACCCCAAAAAAAAGCATCAACCACTCCTGAAGACTTGAACAATATCTGAGATGGAGGAACCCGAGTCCTCACAACCACAACCCATAGCATCTGACTGGGTCCTCATAAACGGAGACATACGCCAGTGACTTTATACGCCAACGGAGTGCTCTGGTGGTGGGGGAGAGGTCAATGGAGTTTGATCCTAGAGGAGGTCCTCTGCCTTGCAGTGGAAGGTCCAAAGATCAGGATCAGAACACTAATGGAAGACGGAGATGAATCTGCTGCGTAGGGAGCAGAGTTATAAAAGATAACAAATGGATAACCACTCATTTCAAGTTTTGACCAGTCTTTTGGTCCACCCCGCATTTAGTAAGATGCACAAACAAATCTCTTTTTCAGAATTGTGATTGGATGGGTCATGGCACATCTACCTCAGCTTGAACACATAGGTGCCCATCAGCTACTGAACCATCTTATATTTGGTCATTTGTTTTAGATTTACCTTCGGTGGGAAATCTGCTTGAAAGCAGGAAATGGGATTGATGAGCATCACTGAGCACAGCACTGGAAGTGCTTGGAGCCCTCCATAAAATAACAGCACTGGAAGTGTTCCGGCAGAAATACCCAACAAGGCTTCGATCTGGCCATAACTAGTCCCCTACACGTTCCTAATGTAATGCAACTGGCTCTCAAATTTGGCAGTGCAAGCCTGATCCAAGTGGACCTGAAACTGGCCACCACCCTCGATTTTGAAGTTCGTCACACGCTTGGGAATCAGGCCCATCGGGGTCCAACGAGCCTCAACGCTGAGGTTTCCAATCTCAAGCAGTGCTGGAGAGACTTCAATTACTTCTCCAGGTTGGAGAGACTTCAATTACTTCTCCAGGCTGACGAGAGCGCTTTACCAATCTCAACCAATGTGGGAGATGTGACTCCAGCAAGTTTTTTCATTTTTTATTTTTATTGATCAGAATGGCAGTGTTGTAATTTCAAGGAACTTAATGTTTTTAGTCATTTTTTGTCTGTTAAATTTTCAATAGGGACTGCTAATTTTAATTCATCCAGTTGTTCACTTTTTTGAACGATAAAAAGTAAAGACCTATTATTAAATGCCTCTTCTGAAAAGCATGTGCATTAGCCAATATCAGATGTTCAAATGTTGACAAGCCAAAGCTTTTTTAACCAAGAATACTGCCTTAATCTTCCCATCACTACAGGTACAAGACACATTTTATCAGTCCTACAACTTAACAATCATTAGACCCTGAACAGGATGGGGGGAGATGGGAGAGGGGAAAAGAGAGGCGGAGAGAGAGAGAGAGAGAGAGAGGCAATGTGATATCTTCCTACATTTTTTTCATTATTACTTTGTTTTTTTTTTGGTTCAAGTTTTTTAACCCCATTCATTACACTTATTTCGCACAAGCTATATCCAACAGGTTTAGACTCAGTAACAATCAGAAAAGCATTGAAGAGCATTAAAAGATAGAATACAGTGACACAGTACTGCCAGCAATATTATCAATATCAATTATGTAACAGAAACATAAAACAGCAGAAAATTGCTAAACATTCCACCTAACCTAAGAGGCTAAAAATGAAAAATTACGCACATAAGAGAAATTCCAATACTAGTAACATACTTGGTGTCAGCAACATGCAGTCAGTGCCATAATGACTATATTATTGATGAGCATTTAACATATCAACGTATTAAGTGATTACACTACACATTAATATTACCTGACTAGAAAGTTTCTTCTCCCTGACTATGAAATATAATGTGGCAAGTAACAAACAGATTCCATGTCCCCAATCACCAAACATGACAGCAAAAAGAAATGGAAATGTCACGATAGTATATACAGCAGGATTTGCTTCTTGATACTTAGCCACCCTGCAAGTACATTGAACCAAAACATTTTAAGATCATCTACATTTCTATCAGAAAAGGTAAAATAGCATCATAATTTGTGATTTCAAATTCTAAGATTCACATGAAAGCAATATAGTGGTTGCTTTCAAATTACAGTCACTAATGGCTCATTGATTTCAAAAATGGTCCTTCATTAATGCCAATAGATGGAACATTAAAAATTTAAGCAGGAGAAGATTGAGGGACATAATAATCTTTTGATTTTTACCCTATATTACCTGGTAAAAGTGCAAAACAAGTTATTATCTTTCTCACATGATAGAGTTAAATAAGTAATAGAGATGACAGAGTAAAACAATGACAATACAAATCAACTACTTAAAGTGGATAAACTTTCAGTATAGCCCACACCTCACTAGGGAAATTCCAAAAATGACAATGGTTAATGAAATATTGAATTAAATATCAGCCATATAGTCTATCATGCATAAGTCCTGGATATAAAGAATAAAGTGGCTGTATCAAGAAGAGGACCACTAATTGTTTGATATGGTTTATTTATATATACTACACAGAGTGGCAGATCCAGGAATTTTTCCTCATGGATGTGATATAAAGAAGCTCTCAAATAAACTTCAGCCCCCATGCGTACTGCACTGCCGCTTGCCCCTTAGGAAACTTTCTTGCCTCTTTGTGGCATTTTACCAAAAAAATTGCCCCCAAATCTTAAGGAATAAAACCAAGAATTCAAGGAGCAAACACTAAAATCAATGGGAACAAAATTAACTTTGCAGGGTCAACTGACCCTCTTCTCCCCTTAATAGAACTTCCACTGACTACAACAGCACTTATGAGAAAAGGCAGAGGGCCACAGTTCCATGTAGGACGTGCATGCATATTCTTTTAATTATTGTATCTTTTCCAATTATTAATAAAGGAGCACAGAAGAGCATGATACTGGAGTGGAACTCACCCATATGCATCAACAATTTCTTGAAAAGAAGAAGTGAATTTGTTTGTGCGGAAATAGGTGGGTGGTGCCTCCTTTGTATGCAAAACCTGGAAAATAGCTCCAACTTGTGAGTTGGAGTCAAACGCTGCCCGCTGCAATGCATCCTGGATCTGCAAAAATCAAAGTGAACAAAGAAACCCAATAACATATTTGACTCCTATGTATAGTTCAAACCTTTTATATCAAACTGGGCCCCAAAAGGAACTCATTGCAATATAAAGAAAATTTTGAATGTAAAGGATACCTGTTTTGATGCAAAAATAGGACTCCACCCCTCAGCCACAAGACATTTTTTTGTTACATCAAGGCTAAGCATGTTAAGAGTGTGGTATATGGATTTTTCCTTCCTCACCTTCACGAGTACAAAGAAATATTGTCAAATAACTCGACATTTTGCAATATACGCAAACACCATATATTTGAGTTAATCTTAGTCATATATCTTCATACAGATAATGAATACACTTCATTGAGTAAAATAATTACAAACCCACCAAAAAGTTCCACTGGTCATAATGTTCCCCAATAGTCTGTAACAAACTTCCGCGGTGCAAAAGTCCAACATCTACAGTAGTCTTTAGCTCTGAAAGTTTTCCTGATACCTAAATTTGAAATATATGATCATATCAAATGAAGGTTACAAGGAAAATTCTAAGACATGACATGTAGTATGAATGGACACAAATGCCGATTTCTACCACAAAGCCAAAGTGCCAAATGAGGCAACAACGCAAAATAATGGGAGGATAATTAAACATTGCAACTGCTGATATTCAACCCTCAATCAACCAATCTAAATATTAAAAGAAACTGAATGTTCAGCTGCTTGCACTTGAAAGAAAACACTTAATATCAGAGCCATATACGCATTTTGAAGAACAATGGCAACCGGAAACAGTAAACTTAATATTTTTTGGTAAGATGTAAAACAAGCTAATGATACCAAAAATGTCTCATCGACTATAAATTTTTAGCGGGGGTGCAATCAAAGGAAGACTACCAACTTCTTCTCTTGGCATGTTTGTTTCCTAGGATTCTAGGACTATTTTCCTGCAAGATAATCACAAAACAAGTTCTCTTATCATTCAAAAAGGATGTCATCTGGCCAAAAAACAAAAAACAGGCCTTCTCAGAAACTCCTGTTTCTAGTTCAAGAGTATACATATTGCCAAATCCAATACTCTAAACAATCAATCTAAAAGTAATGAACTCGACACCTATATTAACTATCTTCCTATTTCAATACTTTGCTAAAAGTAACAAGAAACTATCGGTAAAACAAGCCAAGACAAAGCCAGATAGACAACCAAGTCAAATATTTATCAGTTCTTGTTCTAGATTACAAGCTCAATCATTTTTGTGTAGTTTTTGAAATAAAAAAGAAAGAAGACAGAAATGGATGTTTTAATGCAATACTTTCTGGAATATATATATATATATACATTTCCCTTCTTTTGGTGTCAAAATAGATTCTGGAATATACGTGGCCCTGCTCAACTGCAAAAGGCTAACTTGAATTTCTATTTAAGCATGACATCACAGAACTAACAAACTAACTATATTAAGGATTTAATAATTAGTTTAAAGTATAAATGATATTACATTAGCAGTACTTCATGCTGGGGAAAAAGAAAAAAGAAAAAAAAAGCACATGGAAAACAAGAAAAACACTATGAACCAAAGAAGCTGCAGCATGACCAAGGTTTTTCTGATCAGTTTTTTGTCCTTTTATGGAAAGGGAATGGGGATAAATGTAAGAGAAGAAAAAGAACAACTATCTTCCCATGAAAAATAATCCAAGCAGAATCATAGTACATACCTCAGTAATCGCTTGAGCTTGTCTAACTAGGTCCTCAGTAAAAGGGTAACGGTTGGCTCCAAAAGCATCACATATTTTGAGAATTTTGTTCTTTGCTCTTTCTCCAGAGTAGAATACCACAAAAACATTTTTCTCAATCTGCAGATCATCATTCAGTCAGAGACAAAGTATGCAGTAACAAAGAAAATCAAATGGTCAAACAGTGCCATAATATGATAAATTAAACACCTTTCCAGTATTAATAAATAAGGGATTTCATCTAAATAATGATTTTTATTAAGATGCCAATGACATAAGTATATATTTACTTTTAGGTATAGGAAAGGATAAATGAATTAGAACTAAAGAAATAAGAACCCTAGGTATCCTGGCCCAAATTTATCCATTTTTGGAAGAAAACTACACATCTGAACAATCATGACTACTAACAGTGTGTCCTATATTGGCCCTCAGCTGCTCAAATCACTTTACAATAAATATGATAGATTTTTGTTAAGATTTGGCCAAATGATGTATATCTTAAGACTTCATCAATATTAGGCAGTTTACACGTCCATATCATGTCAATAGTAAGTATTTAGAGTAGCCATAATTCTGAATCTTTTTAATTTCTCATTTCCATTCTTTAGCTAGAACATCCTCTAGCCTAGAGCCGTGAAGTCTGCAACTGTAACTGAAGTTATCCCCTAATTCTGAACCAAAACAGAGGTTATCTAAAACAACATAGCTTGGTGTTTTTTCTTCTACTATCTCATTTATGAGCGGAAACCAGCATAATTTGAAACTATAAAAGTCAAATAAAAAACAGGAAACAGATACGAATAAGTATAGCAATCAAGAATTGGTCTCAATCAATTCAAGGAGAAAATCATGTGTGCATTGCGTATAATATATGTGGATGAATATGCGTATATATCTACATAACTCTTTGGACCTTAAGTTGGAAAGAAATATAAGAATTTTTTTTATGACAGGGTGAAAGAGATGGAGCTTCTTTGGGACATAACTAGACACCTAGCCTCGCCATGGACTTCTTTGTTCAAACATTTTAGGGAAGTCCCCTTTAGTGTAATTCATCGTGATTGGGTGGGAATTTTGAGTTGATTGTGCAGTAACTTCTGTTAAACCTTCTTCCTTTCTGTTTCCTAAATACATACACGTATTATAGAAAGAGTAAAAGGTAACACAAGAACAATAAAAGTTTTGTATCATCTTTCCAAGAACATAAAAAGTGCAGGAATAGATGTGTCAATACCTTCTCTCCTGAAACAGGATCGGTGACAGGATCCTGAACCACAGCCTGCCTTAGAAAAACATTACCCCTAGTAGCTCGAAATAGAATCCTCTCAAATGCCAAAGACTTTTCCCTAGGAACAAGACCAGTGAGAAACCCCAACTTAACTTGCTTTGATGGATCACTTGATGATTCCTTCACAACAGCCAAACAAAAAGAACTGAACTCAGCAAAAGTGGAAGACTGTGATTAATCCTAATACAATAAAACAAAAATTAAAATATGTACTTGCTCCAGTAATAAAGGCGTGTCCAGGGATTCATCACCAATATGGCGGGATTCACTCTGCTGCAACACGGCACTGCTTTGAGCTGTGTGAAAAAACTCACCAGCCTGAAAGGAAGATAATTTTTCAGTTGCATGAGAGCTTAATGAAATAAGATAAACATCCAATTAGAGGCACAAGATCAAATGGAAGCAGACTCTATAATTCTACTTCGGCAGATCAAATAGATAATTGCTTCTTTATTAATGATCAAAAGAAAACCTCTTATATGAATCCAAGATTGAGAACTCTCTGGGTCAATTCGTTTAGTTTATGCATCACATAAGGGAAGTAAACATTATTTTTTACCTATTTTTCTAATTCATCTCATCTAACTATATCACCTGCATTATTACATGTATTATCTGACAATGTGTCAATCAGTGGTGCTTGCATGGGCCTCGCTATGCAAACCTTATAATTATTATAAGTTGCTCAAAAAAGTGTTGGTTAATGTTTCTTAGTAACTTGAAATATATATTAATTTGGTTTTGTTTGGGCTCAGGGTTATACTGTCCTATTCTTGGTTACTTTTGTTGGTCTGTTAACCTTACAAATGACATGTGGATCACTACAGGCCAGAAAATCAAACACTAGAACATAAGGGGCTTTGTTGTGTAAAATTGTTTATAGCTTGGATTTCATCTTTCAGGAGTCCTTTTGACAGACTGGAATACAAGGAGTGGGGGCAGCAAAATCCCTAGGGACTGCTACATTCTATTTTCCCTAACCTCCATTAAATCTTCTTCTCTTCAATCCATATCTTACTCCTCTATTACTTGACTTTCATTTATATTACACCTCTTCTCCATCTCACTCATTCACTCTTTCTTAGACAGTTTTCTCCTTGTGGCTGTGCAGAGGGGTGATGAATTCCTAACCAAATCATTTGGCTCAACATCTCTAATCTGTGAAACTGCTCTTAATTTTTTATAACCTTTGCTCTATTTGTCTTTACTCTCCCACCCC